>PITA01003193.1:110782-144167 GCA_004023965.1 Spilogale gracilis
TCTTTAAAAAAAAAAAAAAAAGAAAAAAAAAATAAATAAAAAAAAAATAAAAAAAAAAAATAAAAAAAAAAAAAAGAGTTGAGTTTCACTCCTCAGATCAGATTATCTTGCACGCCTGCTATTGGTGGCACACATACCTATTACCTGAATAGAGAATTTCATTTCTTAAATTTAAGAACCCTTTAACAGACTGTCCTGTATACTTATTTGTAGGGCCTCACTAGTAGTGTTGTTATCTGTGTTCATGAGGGGTAACTTCTATTTCTATGGTTCTACTATGTAATCAAAGATTCTGGCTTCTGTATTTAGGTAAACACTAACCTGTCCTTTTTAAGTCACACCACATTGCTCCTGCCATACCCACCCTCTGAGATTTCCCATTTGTGTGAATTAGAATCTAGAATGCTACATTGGGATTTGCCCCACATGTTGACTTTAGGTGAACTATGGTATCACCAAGTACTACCAGGATTGCTTTCCCAATTTCTTACAATCTCACTGGCCAGTTCTCAATGAAAATCTCTTCTTCTGCTTCTAACATGTCTAGTGCCAGCAGTAATCTGCTGCTGCTGTCTCCTCCCATACAGGCCCAGAATACTCACACAAGGTGCTGATCCCGGATCTTGCGCAGCTGGATCAGGTCAGGTTTGATACTATTCATTTTTTTATCTATTTCCCGGTTGTCCAAAGCTTGTTTCTTCAAATCCTGCTCAAGACGCATTTTGCTATCATGAATCTCACCAAGACGTGATTTCAATTTGTCATAATTCATCATAATTCTGTGAAAAATATTGACATATTTAGGCTAAAACAGGAACCAAGCAGAATATAGTGAGCACAGTCCTAATATCTTTTTTTTTAAGATTTTATTTATTTATTTGACAGAGAGACACACAGCAAGAGAGGGAACACAAGCAGGGGGAATGGAAGAGGGAGAAGCAGGCTTCCTGCCAAGCAGGGAGCCCCATGTGGGGCTCGATCCCAGAACCCTAGGATCAGGGCCTGAGCCAAAGGCAGACACTTAATGACTGAGCCACCCAGGTTCTCCCATAGTCCTAATATCTTAAGTGTGATAGACATCTGTTGTTTTTGCCTAGCCCATATCCATTCTCATCCTTTTGGTAATGGTACCTTGATGTTCCCTGTAGGTAGGAGCTCCCTGCCCCCATCTCAGAGTCATCATCCTATTGCTACCCTCAGGCCACAGTGACTGGTTCAGGAATGGGAATAATACCCTAACTGGCCCAATGAGCATCAATTCTAGTTTGCTAGAACTATCACAAACAGAGATTCTCTCTTCCCACTGAGATTGCTAAGTTATAAATATGTGATTCTAGGACTCCCAGCAGCTATCCTGTCACCTCACAGAGGAAGCCTTCCTGGGGATGAAGCCAGCAGAGAAAAACTAAGGTAAAAGAGTATGAGAGAAAATCCTGATGACCGTGTTTGGGCCCTGGATTCAGTCATGGCTGAACAAGTAAAGCTGTACATATGATCTTCAAGAGGGAGCACGAGGGGCGCCTGGGTGGCTCAGTTGGTTAAGCGACTGCCTTCAGCTCAGGTCATGATCCTGGAGACTCGGGATCGAACCCCGCATCGGGCTCCCTGCTCGGCGGGAAGCCTGCTTCTCCCTCTCTCATTCCCCCTGCTTGTGTTCCCCCTCTGGCTGTGTTTCTCTCTGCCTAATAAATAAAATTTTAAAAAAACAAAAAACAAAAAACTATGCTTAAGTGAAAAACAGTCACAAAAAAAAAAAGAAAAGAAAAGAAAAGAAAAGAGGGAGCACCATCTAACAGTGAAGAGATCTAACAGTGAAGAGCGGCAGCTCTGCGGTCAGCTTGCCTTGATCTGAAGCTCTGCCCGCCCACCTACTACAGGGCCAAGGGCAAGGTCTTCAGCTTCCCTGTGCCTTCATTTCCACATTTGTTTAAAATGGGTAGCTACAATAGTACCTACTTCACTAAATTATCATGTGAATTAAATGTGGTAATACAGGTAAGAGGACCAAACTTGGTGCCTGCTATATTTTGGCAAGTACTCAGTAGACAATGGTGGTAAGTATTTCCAGCATACAAAGTTTTGCTGTGCTCTGAAGGCAATAACTGTCTGCATCACTCATTTGTAACTCAAAAATATATGGTTTTATATTACTACTAAATCTTCATCAGCAGCTTACTTTACCTCTCTTTGCAATAAAACTACAAGTTCTTTCCTATCCCTTCATTGTTAATGTTAATGATTATTTATTGATATCATATGCCAAGATACATACATACATACACACACGTGACTTTCTATACCATAAATATGCATGTGTGTTTCTATCACCTGATTCTCACAGCATTTCAAAAAGATATTATCTACAGTTTATAGAGGAGGGAACAGGCTGAGAGAGTTAAGTAACTTACCCAAGGTCACACAGCTAGTAAATGATCAATACAGAATTCAAGCCCATGGTTTTAACCATTAATCTATACTGCCTCAACGGCCCTTATAGCCCTATTTTTATGCACACAGAATTTGCTGACACTATGAGTGGCAATTGTCACTGCCAATTTGAGAAACAAGTTTGCTTTTCCCTTGCAGATAATTCGTTTTTATTTATTATCCACTTTTTCATTCCTCAGCCCACTGTTATCTGGCTCAGTCTCCCAACATTCCACTAAATTTGCTATGATAAAGACTCCCAGCATCCTTTTACTTGCCAGACCCAGTACTTCTCATGTTGCTCACTCTCTCTGGGTAATCACCTTAGCATCTACCATCACCTACACACTTATGCCTCCGAAATCCTTTCTGTACCTTGAGTTCCAAAACCAAATAACCAGCTGTCTGCCTCTCAGACAACTCCTCTTGGGTTCACACAGGTTCTCTCACAAACTCATTGGTTCTAATTCTGAACTTTCCTCATGCACTTCCTATTTTGGTAAATAACACCATTCCTTATTCATTCATATCAGAAATTTAGGAATAAGCCTTGACTTCTCCCACACCTATCCTATCTGGTCAGGTATGAAGTCCTCAGCATTTCCATTAATTTCCCCTCCTTTCCTGCCATTGCTGTGGTTCAGGCCCTCACCAGCATTTAACCTGATGACCACAAACACTGCAGTCACTTGCAACAGTCAAGCTGGTCTTCCTGCCCATGGTTTTGTTCAGCCTCCAATTTATTCTCAGAGTACTGCTGGTGATTTTCAGTTCAACAAAAATTCAGTGAGCATAACCATGTACTCTCAGGGATCACAACGGGTGCTAGTGTTATCAGGGAAAATAAGCCACTATCCTTTTTTTTTTTTTTTTAAAGATTATTTATTTATTTATTTGACACAGAGAGAGATCACAAGTAGGCAGAGAGGCAGGCAGACAGAGAGGAGGAAGCAGGCTCCCTGCTGAGCAGAGAGCCCCAGGCAGGCCTCAATCCCAGGACCCTGAGATCATTACCTGAGCTGAAGGCAGAGGCTTTAACCCACTGAGCCACCCAGGCACCCAATAAGCCACTATCCTTATTCCACTAACAAGCTTGCAGTTTAATGGTGGTGATCTTTTAGTAAATGTTACAGGAAGAATCAGGACCAATACTGTCAGGGTAGGGACAAAAAGCTTCTAAACCAGTTTAGGGAATCAGGGAAATTTTCTTAGAAAAGTAATGCATAAGCTGAATTTTGAAGGATGAGCAGGAGTTAAAAATCTAGAAGGACACAGAAGGAACACAGAAAAGAGAAGGTTCAGTTTGGTGCCATTACTCAGAACAGCAAATAATTCCATATACGATGTTTTAGTGGGTAAAAGCAAACAAAAAAGAGATTATTGGGGGAAGAAAAGAAAGTCTCATCTCACTGATGCACTTGGAAGGATTAGGTAGATTTACCGTTCAATTTCCTTTTCATTCCCCTCTCTGCGAAATCGCTCAATATATTCTTTGCTATGTTGTTCTTGTGTGTGACATTGCTCTTCAAATATTTTAATTGTTTCATTAAAAGCTTCAATTGCAGTCCTCTTCATCTGTATTTCCTAAAGAAGAGGAAAAGGAAAGACATACACTTTAGTTTGTTTGTTTGTTTATTTATTTATTGGTAACCTTGATCTTAAAACAGATCTTATAATCCCAGTTACAATTCCATATAAGACTGAATTAAGATGGCTAAAACAACTCTTATTTAACTCCTACTTTTATTATCTATATGCAAAATACATCATTCAAATCTTAAAATAAAATTAAAAGAACTATTACTTGAAATATAACTAAGAATCACCACAAAAAGGCCTGAGGTGCTAAGAGAGATTTAACCCTGAACTCTCTGAAGACAAGGATAGAGTTGTACCTTTGCACTTATTATAGTGCGGACCCCCAAAATGTGTTAAAGGAGTGAATGAAAAGACAGAGGAGTCCATATACCCGTATGAACAGCCTTATTCCCAGAAGAGTCCTATGGAGTCAATTTATTCTATCTATTCTAAAGTATGTAGTTTTCCAAACAGATTCATCAATAGATTAATCTGATTAGAAGCAGAAAATGAGGGGCATCTGGCTGACTCTGTCAGTAGAGCATGGGACTCTTGATCACAGGGTTGTACGGCAAGCCGCATGTTGGGTGTAGATTTAATTAGTTCTACACACTTTGATGAGCTTGGAGGTTGTCTGTAGACTTTAGCATCTGAACCCTGATTCCCCAAGATCTTCAGAGGGTTAAACTTTGTTCAATTTATGTTAGAAAGTCAAGAATGATGCATAAAGATCTAGAGAATTGCTATCCTGAATGTTTACAACTCTAAAAGTTTTGGTGCTTATGGGATAATTCCTCAAAACTATCTAGCATTGATTAATCTGATTACTGAGAATCCACTATACAGAAAGTACAATCTGGTGATAAAGAGATTAATAAAACATGAAGCCTGCCCTGCCGGTTTTAGAACACACAGGTGAAACTGATTTCTGAACTCCAATAAGGTTCTGTTTCATGTCATGATAGAAGCAATCAAGTAAGGGTGAAATATTTACTGCTTTAGAGAGACTTCATGGAGCAGACAAGAACTTTTTGCTGCTCCGTATGGTTGAGGTTATATCATACATATCTCAAATAGTACTGTGAACTTATTGGAATACCACATCTAAATAGCTATAAATTGTGCAACTCTCAAATTACAGTGGAGAGTCCTGGCTCCTTGCAAGGTCAAAAGTTACCTATGAAGCTCTGGCCCTGTACCCTTAAAGACGATACTAATAATTTACACTTTACTAACACTGGTGTATTTTACAGCATGGCCCAAGCAGTAGCTGCCCCATAAACAATACCACTATACCTACCATAGAAACTATAAATCTCCCTGTATCTATACACCCCCTTCTCCTTTCTCCTCTCCATCCCCCTTATGATTCCTTCTCACAGCATACAAACAAGTTCTAGTAACACCACTTTGAAAAAATAATCCCTTAACCCTAAATTCTCTTTCAGCCAATTAAGTTTCTTGAACAAATGGCCTATATGGGCTGTCTTTCTTTCCTCATCTGTCATTCATACTCCAGCTCCACTCTACTCTGAGTTCAGTACCTACCATTCCACAGAGACTGCTCTTTGAAAGGTCACCAATGATCTCATTGCCAAATTCCTGTCCGTTATCCCAATCCATCACTAAATCCTATCACTTCTTCCTAATTACATGTAATCCAGATGTCAAATATCCCCACACACAGTCTATTCTTATCCTGTGCCAACTATGACTCAGGATACACAACCTCTTCTCATTGTCTGGGAAGAATTCACTTACATCAAAGCAATCCAAATTTTTCACAGAAAAAAAATAGGAGGCCTATAACATTTATAAATACTTATAAAACAGAGAAGAGAAATTCTTTTTTTTTTTTTTTTTTTTTTTTAAAGATTTTATTTATTTATTTGACAGAGAGAAACACAGCGAGAGAGGGAACACAAGCAGGGGGAGTGAGAGAGGGAGAAGCAGGCCTCCCGCCGAGCAGGCAGCCCGATGTGGGACTCGATCCCGGGTCTCCGGGATCATGACCTGAGCCGAAGGCAGTCGCTCAACCAACTGAGCCACCCAGGCGCCCCGAGAAATTCTTTAATCTCCCTTTAACACTCACCGTCCCAGAACATCTCCTGTATTGCTAATCACTGCACCCCTCCCTTTCTCCCCCTACCTCCCAAAGCTTAAGCCTCCGCAGCTCTTCTCTGTTCAGCCATTCACATTTTGTTCTCAATTCTCACACAGACACAGAGTTGGCCGTCTCCCAGCTTTGACCCAGGGGTTTTTTGGCTGCCTCCATCTACTCCCATAGCCAGCTCCCCAAATAAGGACTCCAAGTCCAGAACCCAGTCTCACATCAGCAACTCAGAACTTATTCTGTTAAATCCCCAATATTACTGAGCATATGAGCAGAATTTTCTCTCGCCATGACAAGAAAACAGAAATGCAGTTCTATACAAGCCAAAGGAACAGGCATCAGTGGCCACTTTTCTAGCCTTTTTTTATAGGAGAGTTACTGACTCCCTCAACTCTAGTTCAGACCATGATGCTGACTCCAGGGGCCTGCCAAGATGGAGTGCTTTTAGTTATCTTATATAAATTCATTCAACAAATAAGTTAACACTAGCAATATGCCAGGTATTACTTGAAGCATTTGGGATACGTAAGTAAGCAATCTTAAATATTTCTGCCCTCTCAGAACCTATAGTTTGGGGGTTTATACAGACAATAAATAACAGACATAATATTAAGTAATACACATTGTTTGTTAGAATTATTAAGAATCTGTAAAAATTGTTATGGGAAAAAAGAATAGTAGAGTGGGAAAGGAGGACCGAAATGTGAGTTGCAATTTTAAATCAAGTTGTAGCTAGGCCTTGAGATGACAACATTTGAGCAAAGACTTGAAGGAAGTGAGGGGGTTAGCCAGGTGACTGGGTTGGATGGGGAGTGTTTCAAGCAAGGAAGCAGCCAGCCATTAGGAAGCAAGTCTAGTATATTCGAGGAACAGCAAAGAGGCTAGTGTGGTTGGACTACAGTGAGAAGGACAGTTAGGAGAGGTCAAAGAGGAAGAGGGGCACAGATCATACTGGGTACTATAAAAAGGACTCTGGCTTTTCCTATGCGAAAACCATGGAAACAGAGATAGGTCTTAAACAAAGGAATACTGTGATCCTACCTATATTTTACCAGTACATGCTTCCCCAGCATTCTCAAAATACACAGGTCCTATGAAATTTTTCATAAGCTAAAAAGGCATAAAGCAAAGAAGCAATTACCATTAATTTATGTAGGAAAAGTCTTTAGTGTTCTGGAGTCAAAAAATAACTTCTCCTAGGCTTTTTTTTCTGACACCTTAGGACACATCTTACTACGGGATGCACAAAGTAAATGAAAATAAAACACAGATGCTCACAGACACAGTTCAAACTTATGGTGGCTTAATGCTGGGAGGCCGAATGCAGTTCCCAAGGAAGGAATGAGATGGCACCACTCCCACCACTCAGAGATGGTGCTCCCTCTAAAAGCTCGCTGCAAAACAAGCTCGGAATGTTATTGTCACTTTCCACTCTTTTTTGTAAAAGCAAAAGTCTTCAGATTTCTTCCATTTAGTGAAAACAAGTACTAATGTAGGTCCTTCATAAAAGCCAAGTGGTGTAACGTTGATCTAGCAAAATTCAGGAGATAACTGTATTACCAGCTGCTCTACTGATCAGGGGGAGGGGAACATGATAAGGGCAAGAAGATCTGGTAGATTTCTATGGTAAATCAAAGCAAGAAATGATAGTGGGTTTCGATCAAGGTAGTAGCAGCAGATGCGGCAAGAAGGGGTCTAATTCTGGCTATATCCTAAAGGTAAAGTAAACAGGAATTCCTGATGGATGAGATGGAAGTTGTAAGAGAGTCTTGGTGGCTTCAAGGTTTTTGACCTGAGCAAAACAGATATGACTGCTCTCAACTGAGATAGGGAAGGCAAAGGACAGAAGAGCCTTGAGTTCAATTTTGTTCATGAATTCAGTTTTGACATGTTAAATTTAAGATACCTATTAAACATCCAAATGGAGCTGTTGAAAAGGTAGTTGGATATATATGAGTCTAGAATTAACTTAGAAGAAGCAGGGATGTAAGTTTGTGAGTTACTGGCATACAGATGGTCTGTAAAGTCAGGAGACTACTTGATCATCAAAGAGTGAATAAATAAACAGAAAAAAGAAGAGGACCAATTTCAAAGAGGAGAAATCAGCAAAGAAGTCCAAGAAAGAATGACCAGGGAGGTCAAATTCTCAGTTGTCTCTACTTATTTTTAGATCTGGAAGTTCCATTATAATTATATAGACAAAGATATAAGAAACATGTGTTTTACATTATAGTCAAATTATCAAAAGACAGAGAATCTTGAAAGAAGCAAGAGATAAGAAATTGTCATGTACAAAGGATTCTCAATAAAATTAATAGCTGGTTTCCCATCAAAAACCATGGAGGTCAGAAGGCAGTGGTATGACATATTTAAAGTCCAAAAGAAAAAGACTGTCAACTTAGAATTCTATATCCAAATAGTACCATCTTTCAGAAATGAAGAAGAAATTAAGATATTCACAGATAAACAAAAGTTGAGGGGGTTTATTACCACCAGATCTACTTTACAAGAAATGCTAAAGACTTTCAGGCTGAAATTAAAGGACACTAGAGAGTTATTCAAAGCACATGAAGAAATAAAGAACACTGGTAAAGCTACCTGCATAGATAAATATAAAGCCAAGTAGTATTGTACTTTTGGTTTGTAACTTTTTTTTCTATATGATTTAAAAGACAAATGCAGGGGTGCCTGGGTGGCTTAGTTGTTAAGTGCCTGCCTGCAGCTCAGGTCATGATCCCAGTCCCTATTTCCCACTGTCCCTATTTGTGTTCCCCCTCTCACTGTCTCTCTCTCTGTCAAATAAATAAATAAAATCTTAAAAGAAAAAAAAAAGGACAAATGCATAAAACAATGGTTATTGTTTTAAGCTATGTTAATGGACATATAACGTGACAATAAGTGACAATAACAGTATAAAGAGGTAGGAACAATGATGTATAGGAGCAAAATACTAATAAACCACTGAAAATTTGAATAACTTATAATTGAAATTAGACTGTTATGCAGTTAAGATATTAATTATAATTTCAAAGGCATCTCCTAAGAAAACTTAAAATATAGAAAAGGAAAGAAGTGAGGCATCAAAAAAAAGGTACATCACAAAAAATCAATTCAATACTAAAAAAATTCAGCAGTGGTAGAACTTAGATGCAAAAGACACATAAGACACATAGAAAATTAATAACTAAATGCCAGAAGTCAGTCCTTCCTTATCAGTAATCAGTAATTATTTTAAATGTAAATGGGTTAAACTCTCCAACTTAAAAGGCAGAGACTGCAGATGGATTAAAAATTAAAAACAACCCAGGGCGCCTGGGTGGCTCAGTCCATTAAGTGTCCAACTCTTGATCTCAGCTCAGGTCTTGATCTTGGGGTCATGAGTTCAAGTCCCACATTAGACTCCACGCTGGGTGTGGAGCCTACTTAAAACAAAGAAAAAAATTAAAAATAACCCATGATCCATCCATATATTGTCTACAAGAGACTTGTTTCATATGCAAAGAATATTTATTCTTCTCAGGTATCCTGGGAAACCCACAAATATGTGGAAATCAACACATTCTTAAACAATCAATGGATCAAAGAAGAAATGAGAAGAGAAATTAGAAAATACCTTGAGGTCATTAAGAACTAAAACACAACATACTGAACTTAGGGGCTACAGCAAAAACAGTGCTCAAGGGGAATTTATTCTGTTAATACCTGCTTTTTTAAGTTTTTTTGTTTGTTTGTTTATTTGTTTTTAGAGAGAGAGCACATATACAAGTGGAGGGAGAGGCAGATGGAGAGGAGGAGAATCCCAAGCAGGCTCTCCACTGAGCATGGAGCCTAATGTGGGGCTCAATGCTATGACACAGAGATCATGACCTGAGTGAAAACCAAGAGTTGGATGCTTAACTGACAGAGCCATCCAGGTACCCCTGTTAATACCTACATTTAAAAAAAAAAAATCTCACACAACAATAATCTAATTGTATAACTTAAGAAACTAGAAAAAGAGCAAACTAAACCCAAAGCTAGCAGGAGGAAATAATAAAGATTAGAGAGATAAATGAAACAGAAAATAGAAAAATAGAGAAAAATTGACAAAACTAAAAATTAGTTCTTTTTTAAAAAATTTAATTTTTAAAATTATTTATTTTTTTAATAGACGAAGTCTTATTTATTTGACAGAGAGAGAGAGAGAACACAAGCACAGGGAGTGGGAAAGGGAGAAGTAGGCTCCACATTGAGTAGGGAACAGATGTGGGGCTCAATCCCAGGACCCTGGGATAACAACCCAAGTCAGAGACAGAAGCCTAACTGACTGAGTCACCCAGGTGTCCCGAAAAATTAGTTAATAAGATCAACAAACTTGAAAAACCTCTAGTTAGACTAAAAAAAAAAAAAAGACTCAAATTACTAAATTCTAAGTTTAAAGGAGAATCCTACCCACTTTTCAGAAATAAATATTGTAAGAGAATACTACAAAAAAACTGTATGCCAATACACCAGATAACCTAATACACCAGATAACCTAAATGAAATGGACAAACTCCTAGAAGCATATAATTACCAAAAAAAAAAAGAAACAGAAAATGTAAACAGACATACACTGGGGTGCCTCGGTGATACAATCGGTTAAGTGTCTGCCTTTTTTTTTTTTTTTTTTTTTTTTTTGAGAGAGAGAGAGAGAAAGACAGAAAGAATATTAAGCAGGCTCCACGTCCATTGTAGAGCCTGACACAGGGCTCAATATCACACCCAGAGATCATGGCTTCAGCCGAAATCAAGAATCAGGCACTTATCTGACTAAGCCACCCAGGTGCCCCTAAGCATCTGACTCCTAATTTCCACTCAGGTCTCCAGGTCACAAGTTCAAGCCCTGAACTGGGCTCCACACAGGGCATGGAGCTTACAGAAACAGACAGACAGACAGACAGTCAGACCTATAATCCTATAAGGAGATTGAAAGAGAAATCAGAAGCTTCCCAAAAAAATAAAAGCCTAAGACCACATAGATTTGTTAGTGAAGTTACCAAACATTTAAAGAAGAATTAATGGGCACCTGGGTGGCTCCGTTGGTTAAGCACTTGCCTTCGGCTCAGGTCATGATCCTGGAGTCCCAGGATTAAGTAGCACATTGGACTCCCTGCTCTGTGGGGAGTCTGCTTCTCCCTCTGACCCTACCTCCTCTCGTGCACTATCTCTCAAATAAATAAAATCTTAAAAAAAAAAAAAAAAGAATTAACACCAGTCCTTCTCACTCTTCTAAAAACTAGAAGAGGAGGGAAGAAGCAACTTTCTAACTCATTCTATGAGACCATTATTCTGATACTGACACTGGATTAAGAGACTACAAAAGAAGAAAACTATAGAACAATATCTCTTTTGGAATATAGATGCAAAAATCCTCAGCAGAATACTAGCAAACTAAATTTAGCAGCATATTAAAAGGCCTGTAACTATACACCATTACTGCATGGAATTTATCCCAGGAATGCATGGGTGGTTCAACATATGAAAATCAGTCGATATACAACATTAATATACTAAAGGAAAAAACCCACAAGATTAGATCATCTTAATTAATGCAGACCAAGTATCTGACAAAATCCAATACCTTTGTATGATAAAAACAGTAAACTAGAAATGGAAACTTCAACATGATAAAGGCCATTGTTATAGATTGACTTGTGTTCTCACATAGATATGATCAGTCCTAATCCTCAGGACTTTAGAATGTGACCTTATTAGGAAATAGGGTCTTCTGTAATTAAGATGAGATCATATTGGATTAGGATGGGTCTTAATCCAATGACTTGTTAGTATCCTTATAAATTAGAGAGAAAACAGATGCACAGAGGGAGACTATCACTGATAATGAAGGCATAAGTTGGAGTGATATGTCCAACCTAAAGTATGCCAAGGACTTCAAGCAATCACCAGAAGCTAAGAAAAACAATGAGCTTTTTTCCCCAGAGCCTCCAGAAAGAGAAGGGCACTACCAACAACTTGATTTTGGACTTAGAGCCCCCAGAACAGTGAGATGATAAATTTCTGTTGTCTCAGGCCATCCAGTTTGTCATTCTTTGTTAGAGCAGACATAGAAAACTAATACAGCCATATACGAAAAACACAAGGTTAACATCATACTCAATGGTGAAATGTGAGAACTTTCTACCTAACATCATGAACAAGACAATGATATCCATTTTAATCACCTTTATTCAACAAAGTACTTGAAGTTCTAGCCAGAACAATTAGGCAATAAAAAACAATTACAAGACATCCAAATTGAAGAGGAAGAAGTAAAGTTATCTCAAAGGACATGATCTTATAGGTACAAAACCCTAAAGAATCCACAAAAACTGTTAGATTGAATAAATTCAGCAAAGCTGCAGAATACAAAATCAATACACAAAATCAACTGTATTCTATACACTAGCAGTGAATAACCCAAAAGGGAAATGAAGGAAATCATTTCATTTACAACAGCATCAAGAAGAATACAACTTTTAGGAATAAACTTAACAAAGGAGGTAAGAAACTCATATACTGAAAGCTACAAAACAATGCTGAAAGAAATTAAAGAAGACATAAATAAATGGAAAGACATCCTTGTTCATGGCCTGGAAGACTTAATACTGTTAAGATGGTAATACTACCCGAAGTGAAATATGGGTTCAATGAAATCACTATCAAATTCCCAGCCACATTTTTTATAGAAATGGAAAAACTAGACCTCAAATTCATATGGAATTTAAAGGGACCCAGGAAAGCCAAAACAATCTTGAAAAAGAACAAACTTGGAAGTCTCACACTTCCTGGTTTCAAAGCTCATTACGAAGCTATGGTAATCAAAACACAGTACTGACATAAGGATAGACATACAGACCAATGGAATACAATAGAAAGCCCCCAAATAAACCTCACACTTATGATCAGTGTCTCCTTCAGCAAATATCCCTAGATCATTCAATGGAGAAATGGTGTTGGGACAACAGTGAAGGGAAAAGGTATTTTCACACGCAAAAAAATAAAGCTGGAATCCTAACACACCACATATAAAAGTTAACTCAGTGGGGTGCCTGGGAGGCTCAGTTGTTAAGTGTCTGCCTTCGGCTCAGATCATGACCCCAGAGTCCTGGGATGAAGCTTCATGTTGGGGTTCCTGCTTGGAAGGAAGCCTGTTTCTCCCTTTCTCACTCCCCTGCTTGTGTTCCTTCTCTAGCCGTCTTTCTCTCTGTCAAATAAGTAAATAAAATCTTAAAGAAAAAATTTAACTCAAAATGTATCAAAGATCTAAATTTAAGAGTAGAAACAATAAACTCTTAAAAGTAAACATTGGAGAAAAAGCCTTACAACACTGGATTTGAAACAACTTCATGAATATGATACATAAAGCACTGGCAACAAAAGAAAAAACAAATTGCACTTCATCAAAATTAAGAACATTTGCATGTCACAGGATACCATCAAGAAAGCAAAAAGATAACCTACAAAATGGGAAAAATACCTGAAAATCATGTATCTGATAAGAGATTTTAAAAAAAAACCCTAAAACTCAACAATAACAAAAACAATACCACTTCATGACTACTAGGATAGCTATAAAAAATTGAAGATAAAAGAACAAAAAAATAGAGGTGCCTGGGTGGCTCAGTTGGTTAAGTGACTGCCTTCTGCTCAGGTCATGATCCCGGGATCAAGTCCCACATCGGGCTCCCTGCTTGGCGGGAAGCCTGCTTCTCCCTCTCTCACTCCCCTTGCTTGTGTTCCCTCTCTGGCTGTGTTTCTCTGTCAAATAAATAAAAACTTAAAAAAAAAAAAAAAGAACAAAAAATAATAAGTCTTGGAGAGAATGTGGACAACCTGGAATCTTTATGCATTGCTGGTAGAAATGTAAAATAGTTTTGTCAGTACGGAAAACAGTTTGGCAGTTTCTCAAAAGCTTAAATATAGAACTGCTATATGATCCAGCAATTCTACTCCTAGGAATATATCTAAAAGAAATGAAAGCAGAGACTTGAACAGTTTTTGGATACCAATGTTCATTATTCACAATAGCCAGAAACTGGAAAATAACTGAAATGTCCATCGACAAATGAATGGATAAACAAAATGCCACATACACACAGAATGCAATATTATTCAGCCATAAAAAATGATATGTTGGGGAGCCTGTTGGTGGCTCAGTCATAAAGCATCTGCCTTCAGCTCAGGTCATGATCCTGGAGACCTGGAATCAAGCCCCACATTGGGCTTCCTGCTCAGCGAAAAGCCTGCTTCTCCCTCTCTTACTCCCCCTGCTTGTGTTCCCTCTCTAGCTGCTTTTCTCTCCATCAAATAAATAAATAAAATCTTTAAAAATGAATAAATAAATAATATTTTGATATATGCTACAACATGGATTTTCCTTGAAAACATTATAATTAATAAAGTAACCAAAAGACAAATATTGTATGATTCCATTTATATAAAGTACCTAGAATAGGCAAATATCATAACAATAAATTTTGTGGTTGACATGTAGATATAAAATATAATAAAAGGTACAAATAGAATTATATAATAGCACATTTATTATGTTCACATGCCACACGGTATAGTATGAACTTAAGTAACTGTGATTAAGAATGCATGTTGTAATCCTTAGAGCAACTTTTTTTTTTTAAGATTTTATTTATTTATTTAAAAGGCAGAGATTGTCAGGCTGGATTAAAAAGCCAGACCCAACTATATATTATTATCTATAAGAAATACACTTTAACTATAAAGGCACAAATAGATTGAAAGTAAAAGGACAGAAAATTAAGTACGTAAGTAAATAAGGAAAAGGACAGAAAAAAATATATTATGCAAATATTAAGTGTATGAAAGCTGATGGGGATCTATTAGAAAAAGCAGACTTCAAGACCAGGAAGATTACCAGATATAAAGAGGAATATTTCATATATTTTTTAAAAGATTTATTTATTTATTTGAGAGAGAGGGAGAGAGAGAGAGAGAGAGAGAGAGAGAGAGAGTGTGTGTGTGTGTGTGTGTGTGTGTGTGTGTGTGTGTGAAAAGGAGGGGTGAGAAGCAGAGTAAGAGGGAGAGACAGAATCTCAAGCAGACTCAGTGTGGAGGATATGAGGGGCTCCATCCACTACCCTGAGATCACAACCTGAGCTGAAATCAAGGGTCCCACACTCAACCAACTGAGCCACCCACGGTCCCCGAAGGATATTTCATATTATAAGGGAGTAAATTTACTATAAATGTATAAGCACTTAATAGAATTTTAATACATAAAAAGCAAAAGCTAACAGAACTAAAAAGAGAAATAGACAAATCTACATTTGTAACTAAAGACTTTAAGACTCTTAATTAGGGAAGCCTGGGTGGCTCAGTCATTAGGCCTCTGGCTTCAGCTTAGATCATGATCCCAGGATCCTGGGATCAAGACCCATTGGGCTCCCCACTCGGCAAGAAGCCTACTTCTCCCTCTCCCATTCCCCTGCTTGTGTTCCCTCTCTCACCATCTTTCTCTCTGTGTCAAATAAATTAACAAAATCTTTAAGGAAAAAAAAAAGACTCCTAATTAACTGACAGTACTAGCAAAAAAAAAAAAAAAAAAAAAAGTCAGCAAAGATAAAGAACATCTGAATGACACCATAAATCACTTTGACCTAATGGACATTTATAGAGGACTATACTAACAACTGAGAGAGCACCATACAACTTTACTAGTCTTGTCACTGTGCACATTAACTAAGATAAGACATGTACTAGGTCATAAGTCAATAAATTTCAAAAGGCTGCAACCTTAATGAGTATGTTCACTGACTACAAAAAATTAAGCTAGAAATATAGTATCTAGAGAAGCCCCAAATATTTAGATATTAAAGAACATATAGCCAAAGAAGAAATCACAAGGGAAATTAGAAAATTTTTAAATTGAATTAGGAAAAAAATAGTATAACAAAATTTGTAGGATATACCTATAGCAGTGCTTAGAAGGAAATATATAGCTTTAAAAGCTTATTTTAGAAAATAAGAACATTTTAAAGCCAATGAACAAAATGTTCACCTTAAGATAGTAAAAGAAGAGCAAATTAAGTTGATAGCAAAAAAAAGAAATAATAAAGAGCAGTAATAATAACAAACACAACAGAAAACAAACCCCAGGGGAAAAAATCCATTACTCTTTTTTTAAAGATTTTATTTATTTTTTTTGACAGAAAGAGACACAACAAGAGACAAAACACAGCAGGGGTAGTGCGAGAGGGAGAAACAGGCTTCCCTCTGAGCAGGCAGCCAGATGTGGGGCTCAATCCCAAGACTCTGGGATCAAGACCTGATCTAAAGGCAGATGCTTAACCACTGAGCCACTCAGGCACCCCAAATCCATTACTCTTATGTCCAGTAAAGAATTCAGCCAAGTTATTATGGCACTGAGAATGCACTATGAATTTAGTAGAATGGACTAATGCTACCATAGCATGGACCAACCAACACATACTAATGCTTCTTTAAGTTATTTGATGTTCGAAGTAATAACCTGTGTTTCAAAACAATGTGCAAAAAAGGGGAGCCCAGGTGGATTAGTCAGTTAAGCATCTGACTCTTGATTTCAGCTCAGGTTATGAGTGGTGAGACTGAGCCCTGCAATGCCTGCTCCTTGTCCCTCTCCCTCTGCACGTGTCCCGTGCCCACTTCCCCCACCCCCAGCTCACCCTGCATGTATGCACCCTAACTCACTTTCTCTCTCTCTAAAATAAATAAATAATTGAAAGAATGTGAATAAGAAACCCAGTTAGATATATTTTCTTAGGCCACTACTGACCCAAATATTGCAATGGATAAAAACTTCCTGGATGAACTGAATCTTCATTACAATTCCCAGCACCTTTTATATACTATGTAACAACTCAGGGCAAATTAAACCAATTCAAGTGTAACTAAAAAAGAATCAAAGTAGCTCGAGGAGGGTCTGCCTCTGGCTCAGGTCATGATCCCTGAGTCCTGAGAAGGAGCCCAGGCATTCCCTGGTCAGCAGGCAGTCTGCTTCTCTCTCTGCCCCCTCCTCCTGCTTGTGCTTGCTCTCTCCCTCAAATAAATAATTTTTTTTTTTTTTAAAGTAGTTCTAGGAAAAGAACTAGAAAAAAAAGTTCTAGGAAGGAAACTAGATTATTCTTCAAAATTTTGTTCTACTGCATACATATGATAAAAGAAATATTATTGATTATTTAGATTTATGATCTTGAGGTGCCTGGGTGTCTCAGCTGATTAAGCATCTGCCTTCAGCTCAGATCATAATCCCAGGGTCCTAGGATGGAGCTCCATGTAGTGCTCCCTGGTCAGCAGGTAAGTCAGCTTCTCCCTCTCTCTCTGTCCCTCCCCCTGCTTGTGTTCTCTCTCTCTAATAAATAAATAAAATCTAAAAAAAAAAAAGATTTATGATCTAAAATCTGTGGTTAAAACTACTAGTGGTCTCATAAATCCCCATTAATTCCTTCTTCCTCAGTAAACTCTCAAATGTTAGTTGGGTATACCTGACCAAATAAAAATAACCTTTCTTAGCCTCCCTGCAGCTAGTTGTAATCTGCAGCTATGTCTTACCAGTGGGATGAAAATAGAAGCAGTGTGTACTTCTAGGAAGTAGCCTTAAAAACAGGAAATTTTCCTTTCTCCTTCCTATTCTTCTATCTTGTTTGCTGGAATATTGTTGTGATGGCTGGAAGTGGAGTAAGCCAACTTCTACACGTGGCAAAGCATAAAAACAGAAGAACCCAAGCCCTAATGACTATGTAGTTGGCATAATATCCCTGACATAATATCCCTGTGCCTATATATGAAAGAAAAATAAATTTCATTCTGAAATCTTTGCTATTGTTATTTTTTGTCATTTGCAGTCAAACCTTATCCTAGTTAATACTAACGGAAAAAAATTATACCTTTAACCAATAAAAAGTGACTCATGTCTTGAGAATCTGTGTCATCACAGTCTCAAAAAGGCTGTTTAAGATATTAAGACAGCTAAGGACTGTCAGGCAAATTATAGAAAATCTGATGTAACTGTACCATTGCATATTTACTGGCCTAAACAATAAACATTTACTAACCTGGGATGTTCTGGTATATTCCTCATATAGCCTGTCATATTCTTTACTCTTTTCCTGATACTGAGAGTGGTACTCTTGTAGTTTTTTACCAACCGCATCTATGTTGTCTTCTTTTACCAACTGATCCTGTACAGTCAAAAGAAATAAAGAATATTAACAATTCTGACACATGAATTTTTCCACATCTATTTATTTTTAAATTGCATTTCTACTATAAGTTTAAGCCACTGTATTAATACTGAGCATGCAAAAGCACTAAATCCTTTTTTTTAACCCTCAGGCTTTAGATCACATCAAAATAGTTAATACTTGAACAATTAAGAAATGAAGTATAAATAAGAAGCACAAGTATTTTTATATAAAGTTAATAAGTACATGCAACAAGCTATTAAGGACTAGTAGCTACAAAATAAGTTCCAGAAATATCTTAAATCTTGAGCAGGAAATTCAAATGATTAGATTTATTCCTTTTTAATTGATAAACCTGGTAAATTAAAATGAAATGATGTTAAAAATGACTTGTTGATCAGCTATCAAGAAATTCTATAGGGGCATGTGGGTGGCTCAATCAGTTAAGCATCTGCCTTCAGCTCAGGTCAATCCCAGGGGCCCGGGGATCGAGCCCCACATTGGGCTCCCTGCTCAGTGGGGATTCTGCTTCTTTCTCTCCCTCTGATCCTCCCCCCTGCTCATTCTCTCTTTCTCTCAAATAAATAAGTAAATAAATAATCTTAAAAAAAAAACAAAACTTCTATAACCATACCTGTTGGTATCTGGACACTGGGTACATTAGCTTCACATCAAGTTTGGGATTGTACTGAGCAAGAGATTCATGATGATAATGGTTAATGAGCTCCACCACAGAATTAAATGTCAGAGGATCAGAAAAGCCGTATTTACCATCTCGATGATAGATCTTTATTAACTTATTATTGCCTCCCTTCCTGTGAACAAGACAGCAACTGTAGACTTTTTTCCTCAAAATTCTATCAAAGTACTACTTTCATATGGAGCTATAAAAGTATAGTGTCACGTAATAAACAAGTTTTACTATGTCAATGAGACTAGAACAGGTGAAAAGGCATATATAATTATGTGTGTAAAAGTATATACATTATCTTATTATTTTTACAACTATTATAAAATATCTTGATTACTAAAGGCAAATATACCTAACCAGCAGTATCAACAAATTTAATAAAAATAATCACTTAAGAAAAATAATTAAAACAAAAGTAAATTATACTTTTGTTTATTTTCTGAATGAATTTTTAAATTTAAATTCTATTAATATTTTTTCAGAAAGAGCAGAGACAATCTCTCTGGGACCTAAAGATACAAGATCAAGTGGCTGTGGGGGAAGCAGAAGCCATCTCTGTATGAAGGGGGATGATAAACATGTGTAACACATAATCACCAACACCCTCAAGGTTTTATTGTGAATGCACAAACATGAATGATTTATAACTGAGTAATTAATCTAGCACCTTACATTATTTTGTCTTTTATATTTGCTTATTATTCTTGGAAATGACTATTTATTTAGACCATCACAACAGGTAAATGATTCAACTGTCATTCAATTGTTTTAAAAAGTGTAGCTTTTGAAGAGCTATCTATATTATAATAAAGTAATTTGATGCTTAAATAGTTTAGATCACTTATGTTTATTGAGTCATATCCAATGGTCCCTTAAAGATAATTCATAACCAAAGCTTCAAATGGCTGTGTTTTCCAAGTCCCACACAGTCTAATCAAACCATAGCAGCTTCTGTCAAAGCCAAACACTGCACCGTTCCCACCCAACTCTTCTTATAACAGCATGCAGACTTAATGGAGGGGAAATACGTCTCCACATCCCTTTATGCCACGCTATTACACATGATAAATGAGGCATTGGGATTTGTGAAAGGTCAAACATAATAGGTTTGAATCTATGGAATGATTTAATAATACTTATACAAAGTCAGCATTTAGATGGATGAAGAACTATTCCTATAAAATGTATATTAGAAGGACCGCCTAATCATATGTGATCATTATAGGTATGTACACCCACACATATACTCACAATAAATACAAGCTCATCTCTCTACTAGAGAAAAGTTAAAAGGCATGCATTCATTCAAAAAAACTTTATTTGGGTTGCCTGGGCAGCTCAGCTGGTAAAGCATCCGACTTGATTTAGGCTCATGTCATGATCTCAGGATGGTGAAACTGAGCCCCACATCTGGCTCCATGCTGGGCATAGAGCCTGGTTAAGATTCTCTCTCTCTCTCTCCCTCTGTCCCTCCCCATGCTAAACAAAACAAAACAAAACCCAAAAAACTTTATTTTGATTATCTACTCTGTGCCAGGAACTGTATGAGGTACCGTGCACATAAGGATGAACAAGGCAGATTTAGTTTAAGATAGAAAATAACAATAAACAACTAGATATATCAAATGGCAGTAAGTCCTATGGAAAAAAATAAAGCAGAGTAAAGAAAAGAGATCATTCTAGGGGTGGAGGGTTTGCTATTTTTATATGTTGCCCAAGGAAAACCACTCTATTCAGGTAACATTTAAGCATAGTCCTAAATGAAGTGCGGGAACTAGCACAACAGATATCTAGAGGGAAAGTTTTTCAGGCAGAGGGAACAGCAAGAACAAAGCCCCTGAGGTAATACCTTGGTTGGTATATTCAAGTAACAGCAAGGAGGCCAGTAACGTTGGGGCTGAATGTGCAAAAGGGAGAGTACTAGCAGGAGAGAGGTAAAAGGAGCTCAGATCATATAACAGTCTGTAAGCCAATTTATAGGCTTTGGCTTTTACTGAGTAAGATGGGGAGACACAAGAGGATATCATCTATCATGTATTTTTAAAAACTCATGTAACTGCTGAGTTGAGAAGAAACTGGTCAAAGTGAGCAGGGGTAGAAGTAGAAAGATCTGTTGGGAGAATATTAAAATAATTGAGGCGAGATATGATGGCTTCCTGAACAAGGATAGTAGCAGAGGAGATAGTGAGAAAAGATGAGATTCTGAATATATTCTGAAGAGAGAGCCAACAAGACATATTGATAACATGGACATGGACGAGTATAAGAGAGACAACATAAAGATGATTTCAAGTTTTTTATCTTAAGCAATTAGAAGAATGGAACGGTTATATATTGAAATGAAGAAGGCTATATAAAAAGAACATGTTTAAAGGGTAAAGTATTTTGTTTTTAGACATGTTAAGTTTGAGATGCCTAGTGAACATCTGAGAGTAGATGATCCAGCAGCCTACTTGAAAAAGTTCAGAAGCTGTCAGCCTATAGATATTACTTGAAATGAGCACAGTTGAACAAAAGAAGAGGTCCAACGTCTAAGTCCTGGGGTTCACCAATGTTTAGCAGTTAGGAAGATGAGGAAGAACCAGCAAAAGAAACCAAGAGAGAGCAATTAATAAAGTTAAAAGAGAACTAAGAGCATGGTATATTTTTAAAAAAGCATTTCAACAAAGAGAATGATCGACCAGGTAAATGATCTTGGGGCTTGGTGAAGTAGAGATCACTTAGTGATCTTGACAAAATAGTTTCAGTGGACTGTAATGAATAAAAGAGAATGAAAGAAGATGAAAAAAGAAATGCCTACAACAGCTCTCTTGAGGAGTATTGCCACAAACAGAGAGCAGAGAAATAGCGAAATAGCTGGAAAGAGATACAGGCTCAAGGGAATTATTCTTTTTTTTTAAAAAAAAAAAAAAAAGGTTTTATTTATTTATTTGAGAGAGAGAGAGAAAGAGCACAAGCCTGGGTAGGGGGAGAGAGGGAGAAGCGGGCTCCACACGGAGCAGGGAACCCAGCCCAGGGATTGATCTCAGGATGTTGGGTCATGACCTGAACTGAAAGCAGATGCTTAACTGACTGAGACACCCAGGTGCTCCTCTTTATTATTATTTTTTCTTTTTGGTAAGATTTTATTTATTTAGATATTTAGTTATTTGACAGAGAGAAACACAGCTAGAGAGGGAACACAAGCAGGAGGAGTGAGAGAGGGAGAAGCTGCTTCGCTGAGCAGGGAGCCCAATGGAGGGGGTGTGGTCAATCCCAGGACCGCCTAATGCAGACAGCTAACGACTGAGCCACCCAGGCGCTCCTCCTCTTTATTATTCTTAAATAGGAGATAGTATCACATATTTATATGCTGACAAGCGTGGCTCAGTAGAGAGACAAAAACTGCTGATCACCTAAGAAAAAGGACAAGATAATTCCTAGGGTGATGTCCTTGAAGAGAATAGAGGGATGGGATAGGATTTAGCCCACAAGTAATGATGTGGATTCCAGACAAAAGCTTGAACAGCCACCCACTGGAAGAGGAGACAGAGAGTATTCACATTCAGGTATAAATATGTTGATAGCTGTGGCAACGTGACCATGAGGGAGTTAAACATCTTCTGACTACCTCAAAGTTACCAGTGAAACTGGAAGCAATTTTTTTTTAAGAATTTATTTATTTGAGAGAGAGAGAGCACAGAGGAAGAGTGAGAGAGAAGCAGACTTCTTGCTGAGCAGAGAGCCTGATGCAGGGCTCTACCCCAGGATCCAGAGATCATGACGTGAGCAAAAGGCAGATTCTTTACTGACTGAGCCACCAGGGCACCCCAGGAAGCAATTTCTTTAGTTAGAAGGGGGAAGATGAGTTGCTGATGTGAAGGGAAGAACACATGATATTGGCACCTAGGAAAGTGGGAGAGCAAACAGATTAGAGAAACAAAGAAATTTAGCTAAGCTATACTAAAGGCCCACTGAAGATCATTAAGTCACCAGTGAGTATAATGAGCATAGAGAATTTTTATCCATAGTTAGCTACCCAGGTATAGGCAAAGAATAGATAATAGAGTTTAATTTAACAAGTGTTGGAATAGAGTTGGGTGACTACAGTGCAGGAAAAGAGCAACAAGCTTATTGAGGATATAGTCACAAGACTAATTTTAATAACAGACCATGGACTCTAAGAAGGAAGGAAGTAAAGACATGAAGGAAATAAAAAATGGTGAATTTTTAAAATATTTATTTATTTGAGAGAGAAAGAATGAGAGACAAAGAGCACCAGTGAGGTGAGGGGTTGGAGGAGGGGAGAAGCAGACTCCCTGTAGAGCAGGCAGCCTGATCTGGGGCTCCTCCCATCCCAGGACTCCCAGGACTCCAGGATCATGACCTGAGCTGAAGGCAGACCTTAAATGACTGAGCCACCCAGGTGCCCCAAGAATTGTGAATTTTCAATTATATGTCTCTCTCCCTCACTGTACTCTTCTTAAACAGAAGAATCATGCTATTCCTTCTTGTATCCTACAACCTGGCCTAATGCCTGGTATATAGCAGATTCCTAAAGATTTAACTATCCAGGGGAACCTGGGTGGTATAGTTGGTTAAACACCCAACTCTTGGTTTCGCTCAGGATTGTGAGATCTATGGAGCCCACACTGGGTTCCATTCTCAGCAAAGAGTCTGTTTATGACTCTCTCTGCCCTTAACCTCTGCTCTCTCTCTCAAATAAATAAATAGACCTTTTAAATAAAGATTTAAATATGCACATTTTCTTTCTTTTTTTTTTTAAAGATTTTATTTATTTATTTGACAGAGAGAAATACAGCCAGAGAGGGAACACAAGCAGGGAGAGTGAGAGAGGGAGAAGCAGGCCCTCCGCAGAGCAGGGAGCCCGATGTCGGGCTCGATCCTGGGTCTCCAGAATCATGACCTGAGCCAAAGGCAGTCGCTTAACCAACTGAGCTACCCAGGCGCCCCTAAATATGCACATTTTCTACAATGAATACTATTTTAAAAATTGGTTACTGGGGGTGCTTGGGCAGCTCAGTTGATTGGGCATCTGACTCTTGGTTTCTGCTCACGTCATGGTCTTGGGTCATGGAGTGAAGCCCCACATCAGGCTCTGAGCTCAGCACAGAATCTCCTTGTCCCTCTCCTCCTGCTCCTCCTCACAAGACTCACACAAGCTCTCTCTCTCAAATAAATAAAATCTTTAAAAACAACAACAACAGAATGGTTACTGAATTGGAAAACTTCTATTTCCTTATCAACTACCCTTCACACTCTGAGTTCATTCTCATTCCTCTCATTTCAAGGTCACCAAAAAAAAAAATTTTTTTTTTTTTTTGAGAGAGTGAGCAAGCATAGTGGTGGGGGGGATGGCAAAGGGAGAGAGAATCTTTTTTTTCTTTAAAGATTTTATTTATTTATTTGAGAGAAAGACAGGGATAGTAAAAGAGAGAGCACAAAGTGGGAGGCACCCTGAGGGTCACCAACAACTTTTACTAAATTTAGACTCTGCCTGCTTTGTCCCTCTACCCCAGGCTCAGATTCTTTGCAGTGCTGAGATTTCTACTTCCCCTTCCTTCTTCCCCCCAACCATTTGTTTTTAATATTTTGTCCTCCCATGACTTCTACAACATTACACTTTTCTTTCAAACTCTTAAACTGTTCTTCCTCTGCTCCTTCCTGCTGCTAAAACACAGTCCCTAAAAATATTTGACCTCAGCCTCTACCTTTTATTCCCTCTATATACTCTTTCCTTAAAATCCCATTTACTCTATAGAGATGGTACCTGAATCTTTTTCTAGTTTTATGCTGTCCTCTAAGCATTAAATCTGCATTTCTAGCTATACTCCAGATATATTTTTACCTGGACGTTCTGAAGCAAGTAAAGATCAATATCTTCCCTCTGTTCTCTATAAAGCAACTGTTCCTGACTCGTCTATTTCTTTCCTTTTTAAAAAAAAAAAAGATTTTATTTATTTATTTCATAAAGAGAGAGATCACAAGTAGGCACAGAGGCAGGCAGAGAGAGAGAGAGGAGGAAGCAGGCTCGCAGAGAGCCAGACGGGGGCCTCGATCCCAGAACCCTGAGATCATGACCTGAGCCGTAGGCAGAGGCTTTAACCCACTGAGCCACCCAGGCGTCCAATGACTTGTCTATTTCTATAAATGGCACATTCATTCTAAGCCCAGCAGGCTCAAACCAGTTATCTTTAACTCTCCCTCAACCTCATACCTACCCTATTAAATCCCTTGTGCTCTTGGCTCAATATTGCCTCTTGCTTGGACTCAACTCCTTTCCTAGAGCTGCTATCCCAGCTAATAGTGTATTCCACCTTTCTATTATTTCATTCCCCTGCTTGAAACACTTTCTTGGTTGTGGTTTTTTGGGGTTTTTTTTTCGTTTCGGTTTGGGTTTTTTTTTTCACTTTGAAATAAAATTCAAATTCCTTACCATGGCTCCTTAGGCTCTATGCATCTGTCTCCTTCCCATTTTCAAGTTCATCTCCTACCACTCTGTGATTCACACTGTAAGCCAGCCACAACAATCTTTGTATTCACTGGATCCACCAAATCTTTCAAAAAATCAGTGTCTTGGCATTTTCTGTTCCCTCTTCCTGGAATACTTTTCTGGCTGGTTCTTACATATCCTTCAGTTTTCAGGGGTAGGTCATTTCCTCACAGAGGCCCTCCTTCTCAAAATTATCTTAAATTCCCTTTCCCTATATCCCTATCACATAACCCTGTGTATTTCCTATATAGCATTTCATATACTGTGAAGTTATTTTTTATGTGTTTATTGTGTCTCCCTCTCCTCTATTCTTACTTCTACTCCCAAATATAAACACAATAGACAGGAGATCATGTCTAGCTTGTTAATCACTTTTCTTTTCCTAGAAGAGTACCTAGAACATTGTGGGCACTCAATAAATATTAAGCGATTAAAGAATAAATTTATTCTGGATCACCATTTCCTCTCAATTCATAATAGTCTATGTTTTTAAATTTTCTTATCTTTTTTAAGTAAGCCCTATGCCCAAAGTATGACCCTGCAATCAGGAGTAGCATGCTCTGCCCACTGAGCCAGCCAAGTACCCCAGTGACTCATGATATTCTAACCCTTTACTAGTATCTATCCACTTTTATTCTTTCTATTCAAGTATAGTCTGATCATGTACTTCCCTGCTAAAAAAAAAAAAAAAATGCATGGTTTCCTCTGCCTACCTACAATACTAAATACAAACTCCACATTTTAGAATTAAAAGTCCTCCTTAACATGACCCTTCCCTCCAATCCTCCATCCCTTCCCTATCACTTGTTCCTATCGTCAACTTGACCCTCTAGCCAAATGGGACTGCATCTCAGAAAACAGGGCACTATAGTTTCTCACCTCCATTATCTCTGTTCCCACTGTTACCTAATCTCGCAACCTCCCCTCCCACTTTCTACTTGGTCAAATCTATCCCGTTCTTCCAGATACATGGCAATGCAATTTTTTCCATGAAGGACAGCTTTCAATATCCTCTCAACAAGACATCTCTTCCCTTCTTTTCTGCCCACAAAGCACATTGTTTGAGTTTCTCTCATTATTTTGGTTTAATTCAAAGCAATTTTCTTATTCCTTTTGCCCTCACCAGACTATGGCTACTTTGAGGCAAAAATGTTAATTCTGTATTAGCTCCTCGGCAGAGTAGTACTGAGCTAAACTCTAGTAAGATCATCACTCTGCCTAACAAAATCTATCAAGAACCAGCTAAACTGTCTTTCCCTCTGATAAAACTTCGTCTATCTCTCATTTGTTCTTTCTTTTCAAATTGTTACTACGTACCTACACATCAGACCTTTTGCTAGATACAAAAAACTTTAAAATATTCTTGCCAATGTCCACTGACCAATGGATAAACAAAATGTAGTATACACATGCAACAGAATACTATTCAGCCTTAAAAAGGAAGATAAGTCTGACATGCTACAATATGGATGAAACTTACAAACATTACTTTATATAAAATAAGCCAGACACAAAAGGGTAAATATTGTATGATTCTACTTACATGAGGTATGGAAAATAATCAAATTCAAGATGACAGAAAGTAAAACAATGGTTACCAGGAGTTAAGAGAAGGGGTAAAAGGGGAGAACTCTAATATAACGCTACAATGCATTAAGATATATAGTATGTATGTATCTCTCCTATTCCACCATTATCCACTGAATTATGAACTCTTGAGGGTAAAACCGTATCTTATTCATGTCCTTATTCCCTGGTCCTACCACAATTTCCCACACAATAACCCTCTAAACTTTAAAGCTGCCCAACAATAAAATGGGCTGCCTCAAAAGGAAGATGCTAGCTCCCTCTGACTGAAAGATCACAGGAAAGCTCAATGACTCTTTCTGAAAAATGTTACACAGGGAATTCCAACATCCGCAGAAACCCAGCTGAATGAGGTAGTATTAAAGATCCCTTCCAGGGTGCCTGGGTGGTTCAGTGGGTTAAAGCCTCTGCCTTCTGCTCAAGTCATGATCTCAGGGTCCTGGGATCGTAGGCCCACATCGGGGGCTCTCTGCTCAGCAAGGAGCCTGATTCCTAGTCTCTTTGCCTGCTTCTCTGCCTGCTTGTGATCTCTCTCTCTCTCTGTCAAATAAATAAAAATAAAATCCTTAAAAAAATTAAAAAATCCCTTCCAGCTGTAGGTCTCTAGCATAATAACTCTCATGGTGGCTTTGAGTGGGACCCCTTGCCAACCTTTGTTCCCGAACAGCGCTGCAATTTCAGGAGAGTGACGGAACTTTAGCAGACTCCTTTCCTAAGCCCAAGATACAAAATTTGTTGCTTTTAGTTAGTTACATTTAGGAATCTAACCATCATAAAAGAATGCCTTAGTGTGGGATTAAAACTATTTTTCAGATAAATGAGAACATTCATTCTATTAATAAATATTTGTTAGGCATCTATTGTCTAATGCCTATCCACCATCACACACTGGAGTCTGGAAATGTAACAATCATTTAAAAAGTCCCCAGTATCAGAGAACTTAAAATTCTAGTGGGGTGAGACTTACAAGGTGGGAAAGGAGAAGAAAATACAGAAGTGGCCCATACAGAAAATTAAATTGAGGCACTATACATCCTTGGATCCAGTGGTTAGGGAAGACCTGAAGAGCAGGCAGTTATGCAGAGATCCGAATGACAAAAAGTAAAAAGATGCAAAGATCAGAAAGGCCTATTGCAGAGGTCCTGAGGTTAAAAGTAAGGCTCACTTGCCTGAGGTATAAAAAGGCTAGTGAGGTTGAAGGTAGTGGGGAAGGGAAAAGGGAAGAAATGAAGTTTAAGAAGTAGACCAAGTTCAGGTCGAATACAGTTTTGTAAGTGGGAATAATATCCAAATTCTTTACCTTAGGTGCAGTAGGGAAACTCTTAAAAGAATTTTAAGCAAAGGAATAATCCAGATTCATACCTTAAAATGATCACTCTAGTATTTTCTGTGCAGAAAACTGTCAACAGGGATGGGGACAGTAGAAATTTTAAGATGCTGAGAAGACTGTCAGGAAATGACTGCAAAAGATCAAGCAAGATGATGGTGACTTACTGTTGGGTGGTAGAGAAGTACAATGAGATTACAAATATAGATTTGGAGGTAAATTTGGCAGGATTTGTTAATGACAGATTTGGATGTAAAGATGAGGGAAAAGGCGGGAGGGAAGAGCTATAATTTGAGTACTGTAGAAATGGTGCTTCTATTTTTGAAAAAAAAAAAGTAAATAGAAGAGAAATAGTTTAGGTAGGAGAAGTTGGGTTAGAAATCAAGAATTCTTCTTTGACCATGTTCAAATTAATATGTACCCTCGTTATCTAAGTGGCAACGTCAAATAGGCCAAGTGAATATATGCATGTGGAGATCTGGAGGTCAGAGCTGGAGATGGGGGTCTATGAATCATCACCATGTAATTGCATATTAAAGCAATGGAACAGGACAAGCTCACCTTGGGAGAACCACTACAGAGAAGAGGAGGCCCAACTCCAAGCCTGGAATACTTAACATTTAGATATTGAGCAAAGGAATGGCTGGCCTAGAGTTAAGAAGAAAATCAGGAGAGTATGACATCACAACAGCCAAGACAGTAACCTGTTTCGAGGAAAAAGTGCCTATGACTAATGCTGCCAAGAAGTCAAGTGAGGTAAGAAGAGAGAAGTGGTCATTGGTTTAGCAGTCGTTGTAAGAGTGGTAAAGACAGAAGCCTGACTGGAGCAGGGGCAAACACTGAGTGAAATGAATCATTATAGAACTTGGATTATTTCTCAGCATAACTAAAATTTCAAGGTATTAACTTCTTATAATGTCTTTACCAGAAACTCCAAATTTCTAGCATAAAATACATGATTTTTCCTAAAGATAGCAGGCAGAAAGGCAGTAAAGAGTCAGATAAATCTGGATCTGAATCCATCCTCTGCCATTTCCTAGCTATATGTCTTTAGGAAAAAGTTTCTTAACCAGGTTAAGCATCAGTTGCCTTGTCTATAAAATGGAAATATTAATAATGCCTACTTCATAAGATTGTTCTGAGGAATAATAAGATACTGCGTGTAAAATGTGTAGTACAATATCACTGCTATTTTCATTACATTTTTCTTTAGATAGTCCCTTTTTAAAAAAATCACAGTAATCAAAACCACACTGAGATACCACCTTACACCAGTCAGAATGGCCAAAATTAACAAGTCAGAAAAAAACAAGTGTTCGAGAGGCTGCGGAGAAAGGGGAACCCTCTTACACTGTTGGTGGGAATGTAAACTGGTGCAGCTACTTTGGAAAACAGTGTGGAGATTCCTTAAAAAATTAAAAATAGAGCTACCCTATGACCCTGCAATTGCACTACTGGGCATTTACCCCAAAGATACGGATGTAGTGAAAAGAAGGGCCATATGTACCCCAATGTTCATTGCAGCAATGGCCACAATCGCCAAACTGTGGAAAGAGCCAAGATGCCCATCAACAGATGAATGGATAAAGAAGATGTGGTACATATATACAATGGAATACTATGCCTCCATCAGGAAGGATGAATATCCAACTTTTGTAGCAACATGGACTGGACTGGAAGAGATTATGCTGAGTGAAATAAGCCAAGTAGAGAAAGTCAAGTATTACATTACAAGTATTTCACTTACTTGTGGTGCATAAGGGGTAACCTAGAGGACAGTAGGAGAAGGAAACGTAAATGGGAAGTAGGGTAATCCAGGGAGAGAAACGAAACAACAGAGACTTTGGACACAGAAACAAACTGAGGGACTTGGAGGGAGGGGGGTGGGGGGATGGGAGAGCCTGGTGGTGGGTACTGAGGGCACCTATTGCATGGAGCACTGGGTGTGGGGAATGGGGAATGAATCTTGGAACACTGGGGAAAAAAATTTAAGTAACAATAAAAAAAAAAGGGGAAAAAATCACAGTATTGTATTGTAATTAGGCTACTTTAATTGTTAAAATTAAATGTAAAAATATCTGCTGCAGTTTTCCTAATCTTTTAAAATATATGTCTCTTCTTTATAAATATAAAAGGTGATACACCCACCACTTAGGAAATTCTAATATGTTCACATGGATGGCATGATAGAGGCTCAGAACTGTTTTATCTTCTACACAGCCTTGTCAGCCTAAACTATGTTAAGCTTGACTCTCTGAAGTCTGCATTGAGGAAAATAATGGAATTATTAGAGGGGTAGATTCCCAACATATCTTAATAACCTCAGGCTCGTGTCCATGACTTCTACTTCACATACAAGGTCAACACTATTAATTCCTACTTTGTAACTTACTTTTAGGGATTTCAGCCTTTTTATTTTATTCCTACATAAAAATTAAAATTGTTGCCATCTTTATATAAGACATTTAAATATTTAAAATGGAGAAAAGATAGTTAGTCAAACAACTAAAAATTATGTATCTAAATTAAGTAAAAATATTTAAAAAGTGTAAATAATCATTTAAATAAATAAAAAATCACTGTATACCCAGAAACAAATAACGCTAGTAGAACACTAGTCAATATGTTGAAAAATACTCACCGCAAAGTCAAAGTATAATCCCCCTGCATTTTTGTTGAGGCATCTCTAACCAAGAACGTACCATCTGGCATATCCCGTAGTTTGTCATTTACCTCCTCTCTGAAAAATAGAATTATAGAAAAAATGAAAAAAAATGTAGTCATCAATTGTTATCTTCACATATTACTACTAAATCTAATTAGGAGGTATGCCTAAGGTCATAGAATTATGGGGGCCATTAGAGGTCATTTAATTCCTCCCCCTAGATATGATCTTTCTATTTTGATTTTCAGTATTATGCAATCTAAGGACAGTCTATTTGCTTTTTAAACTCTTCCAGATTTCAACCATCTGTAGGGGACAGTATTTCCATTAAGTCTTTAGGGCTTCCTTGGGCAGGTCTGAACTTGTAAAGTTTCAGGAAAAAACAGCAGCTGTTTAGAAAGAAGGTTGTGTTTAAGCAACAGTGGCAGCTGTGTCTGATCAGAGGAGGGGGAAATTCACTAAGTTCACAACCTCTCAATATAATCTTCTCCAATCTGAATTTATACTGATAATAAATTCCTCGCAGAGTTGGTTTAGGGCTTTAAGGAAAAACATTAGAACACTCAGGATATGACAGGGCACAGAAGACTCTTGAGTTACAGACCCACGAGGTCTTAGAATATAAATATAAAACAGTATTTAAATATAACAGATCTCTTTATCATACAGCTATAAAACAAAAATTTTCTGGTCCATTTTAATATAAAATATGTTAAGTCTCCTTCAAAAAATTAAATATAGAATTACCATAAGACTTAGAAATTCCCCTTCAGAGTGTGTACCCCAAAGAACTAAAAGCAGGGACTTGAGGGGCACCTGAGTGGCTCAGTTGGCTAAGCAGCTAACTCTTGATTTAAGCTTAGGTCATGATCTCACAGTTGTGAGATCAAGCCCCATATGGGCTCCATGTTGAGCAGGGAGCCTACTTAGATTCTCTCTCTCATTCTGTCCCTCCCCCCTTTAAGAAATAAGAAATAAAAATTTAAAAATAAAAGCAGAGACTTGAATAAACATTTATACACCAATGTTCATGGCAGCATTATTCACAATAGCCAAAAGCTGTAAACAATCCAAATGTTCAAAGCCAAATGTCCAGAAGAATGAATAAATAAAAATGTTATTATATACATAATGGAATATTATTCAACTTTAAAAAGGAAGGAAATTCTGATACATGCTACCACATCGGTGAACCTTAAAGACATTGTGCTAAGTGAAATATGCCAGTCACAAAAGGATAAATATTGTACGATTCCACTTATGTGAGGTACCTAGAGTAGTCAAACTCATAGAAACAAAAGTAGGATGGTAGTTTCCCTGGGCTGGGGAGAATAGGAGGAAAAGGAAGTTAGTGTTCAATGAGTACAAAGTTTCGCTTTGGGGAGGATGTTCCAGAGATGGATGATGGTGATGGTTGAACAATACTGCAAAGGTACTTAATGAAACTGAACTGTACATTTAAAGATGGTTAAAACAAAGAAAAAAAAGAAATGAATGCCACTTTGGCAGATGAAGAGAGCAGATAAGAGAAAGAGCAACGCAAGCATATTGAGGAATACAGCATCAACCTTGAACCCAATTTGACAGAAATGGATAGGTCTTTTTTAAAACAAAATTCAAGAAAAATGAGAAATTTGAATATTCAAATTCAATATATATGTACTTTTTTCCTTTTCTAGGTTCAACATTTCCAAAAACCACATGTTACCTAAAAGCATTTTACTGCTCTAGAGTCTCGTTTCTCAAAACGAGGGATGTAAAGAGCGCTTCAAAATCACCTGGGGAGGTTGTTAAATATGGATTCCTGGGCCATACCCCAATTGATTCTTGTGCATGTAAAGACTGTGGAACCATTGCCTTAGACAGAAAGGTAAAGAAAAAATTAAGTACCTATAACTATCTTTTATAGAAAAACACATGTAGCTATCCTAAATCTTTTAAGTTTCACTTATTCAGAGATCTATCCTTAATACAGTATCAAAACTAATCATCACACCTGTAATTTAAAGATCCTCTTGGGGGGTCAAGATGGCGGAAGGCCAGGTGACTGCATTTCGGGGAGTTCCCTGAAGAGAGCTGAATTCCAGCAAAAAAACCACTACAAGACCACCGTGAACACACATGAAACCAGCCTGAAATGTGATATTTCCCACTTCTGGACCGCCACGAGAGACAAAGAACATCGGCAAAAAGGTAGAAACAAATTGGAGGGTCTGGAGGCTTGCCCCCAGAGACAGGGGAGTGGGGGAGGAAGCCCGCAGAGCTGAACCATTGAAAACAAATACC
>PITA01003194.1:0-102381 GCA_004023965.1 Spilogale gracilis
TTTTTTTAAAGATTTTATTTATTTATTTGGCAGAGAGAAACACAGCCAGAGAGGGAACACAAGCAGGGGGAGTGAGAGAGGGAGAAGCAGGCTTCCCGCCGAGCAGGGAGCCTGATGTGGGGCTCGATCTCGGGGCTCCGGGATCATGACCTGAGCCGAAGGCAGATGCCCAACCAACTGAGCCACCCAGCACCCCTGGGGTTTAATTTTTTATTCTAAGTCTAATAACTAAGACATTTGGATCTCAAAATATGTCCTTCTCTGTTCTTTTTTTTTTTTATCTCTGTGAAGACTCCCATAACCCAGGCCTGGAGTACCGGGGACTCAGGAGCCGGCCATCCTGGGTCTGGGTGTCCTTTTCCTGTGAGATGTCAGGCAGATTGCTCTCTTTATACCAACTTCCAAGATACAAAGAATGGGGATGATGATCACGTCGTCCATGTTGCAGCATTTAGTGAGGATTAAATAAGAGGTGTACAGGGTATTTTATTTTCCTAGCACATAGAGCTCAGTGACTATTGGGTGGTTTATTATTCTGTAGATAATCTACAGGTAACTTATTATTTAGAATCCTGGGGACACCATAAGAAATGGCTGTCGACTGATTCGAGCAAAAGGGACTTTAATCTCCTAGAGTTGAGGTACATTGTTTTCACATGTTTAATGAGTATAAAGTAGCATGTGGATTTTTCCCAAACACAGGAAACATGCAGACCCAAACACTGTAAATTCTTACCACCACTCAGGAAGACTCAGTCTTGGCTCCTGGGCGGGGAGCCAGTTTGGGGGCAGATTGAGAGTTCAGTGCTGGATCGAAGTATGAGAGGTGTGTTAGAAATCCGAGAAGAGTTGTAGAGAACACATCTGGGGCTGTAAGTCTGGCGTCCAGGCCGTGGGCTGGGCTGGAGGCACACTGGAGCGCAGCTAGCGGATGGAGAGCATCCAAGGCTCTGAGATTGGATGCACCCACCCATCCAGGGTCCCCGACATTCAGAGGCCGTGGGAAAAGGACAGCAGACGGCCCCGAGGAGCAATGGTCCCTGCGGCAGGAGGAGCCCGGCCATGTGGTGCTTGGAAAACCAGCTGAGCACAGGCTCGCCTCCTTTCACTGTGCTTTGCTTTCTTGCATTTTTTATGAATTGAAGGTTGGTGGCGGTTCTGTGACGAGCGAGTCTATCGGTGCCATTTTTCCAACTGTTTTCCTCACTTTGTCTCTCTCTGTCACATTTTGGTAATTCTCTCAGTATTTCAGACTTCGTGCTTCTTCTTCTCTGTGTTGCGGTGATTGTTATCCATGGAGGCAACTGGCTTCAACTCGGGTGATGGTTAATGTTTTTTGGCAGTAAAGAATATTTTGATTAAGGTGTGTACTTTGCTTTTTAGACATAAGGCTACTGCACACTTAAGAGACTTCAGTTTAAGTGGCACCTGGGTGGCTCAGTTGGTTGGGCGACTGCCTTCAGCTCGGGTCATGATCTTGGAGAACCGAGATCGAGCCCCACATCAGGCTCCCTGCTCGGCGGGAAGCCTGCTTCTCCCTCTCTCACTCCCCCTGCTTGTTTTCCCTCTCTGGCTGTGTTTCTCTCTGTCAAATAAATAAAATCTTCAAAAAAAAAAAAAAAGCGACTACAGTTTAGTGAAAACAACTTTGATGTGCACTGGAAAACCAAAAAATGCACTGGACTTGCTTTCCTGCTGCATGCCCTTCATCGCAGTGTTCTGGAACTGAACCACAGTATCCCTGAGATGTGCCTGTGAAGGGTGTGAGGAGCCTTTGGCTGTGTCTTGAAGAGGAACTGCTTGGACAGGACGGAGATGGAGGGAGCCTCTTGCTTGGAGTTCAGCAGAGACTGGAAGGGAGGCATTGGAGAAAGATGTAGAGTCTTCTCCCTGGGGGTGTTGGCTGCATGGGGGAGCCAAGATGGAGACGTGGTCAAGAGACGGTTATGGGGAACAGAGGAGAGAGAGCCGCACAGGGGTGCACTGTTGAATGACACATCAGAAGGCAAATGGATGTTGTAAGAGGGAGGCAACCATCCCGAGCCCCTTCCTGGGGGGCGCTTACCCAGTCATTCCGCACTTGCAGTTGGCACCTGCAGTATACACAGACAGAGATGCTTGTAGGTGGTTAGAGTCCTACCTGTTCCTCTCTTCTCAGTTTATGAATTTATCATTTCCTTATGCTCTTTGATTTCATCATTTTTGTGTCTCTGAATGCCCTGCCTTGCTCACCCACCACTCAGGGAGAAATGGCAAGATGTGGGTAGTCAGTACACACTGCTGTCCCTGGAAATGTGAATGGCAAGACAGATGTCATTGTCCAGACAGGGTCACCAATAGAGTGGATCAGTAACCTATCAGGTCTTCAGACACTAAAACTCGAAGCCAGACCTTGAGGCATGGACGTTCATTTAGGAAAAACAGGCCAGGTGAGTCCTGCCTCCTTGGCAGTTGTAGATTTCTGAAACACCTGCTCGGGAGATGCTAATGGCCAAAGCATAGATACTTCCATCAAGCTTTTGAAGTATGTGCTTCTAGGTCCCTGTGTGATCTTAGACACTGGGATATCTAGAGACACACGCCTGGGCTTGGGGGTTGAGGCCTCCCCCAGAATGTCCCTTGGCTCTTGCACGAGCAGGAGCCTAAAGTAGGTGCTGCTTCATCCAGCCCTGGGGCAGCGTGGCCACTGGTAACCGCAGGCTGCTGTGTCGCCGAGGCATCCTGCGTTCATGGCGTCCTACTGGGTCGTGTTCCTTCATTGCTTTTATTGCCATTTCTGAATGTTTTTAAGACCAAGTATCACAACCATAAGAAAATACAAGTAAGTAACGACACGCTTGTTATGACCATGTTTTCCATGGATTAGGAACTGTGAAAACACAACGCAGAGCCACCACCCATCTGTGTCCAATCTCCATTTGGGAGACAGCCTCCAGAGCTGGACTGTCGGGGCTTCGAATGCTTCCCCACAGCCCGTGAGCTGCAGCTCATAAAAGAAGTTTATTTGTGATGTTACCATGAGAACCCCCTGACCCGTAAAAGCTCACCACAAACATGAGCTGCTGTTTATGAAACACTTTCTTAAATGTTTTTCAATGATTATCTACCATGCTGTGCTTCTTAAATTTTCAGGCGTGTTTAAAACAAGATAAATCCATTGATTCCATCGGAGGCATGCTGAGAGAATTGATTGGGGAAGCGAAGTTCATTCACTAAATACCAGTATTAGACAAAAGGACCCTAGAAGGATATATGGTCGCGAGTGTTTTTAGTCTCTCACGTAGAAGTGAGCCTGGGGTCCTCACTGTCTGGCTAGCCGGGCAAACATCCTTCCCCACCTCAGCCCCCGGGGTCTCCAGATGGCAGCATTGGGTCACTCACACGGAGAGCAAGATGGCGAGCAGTGAGATGGTTTACCTTGTATAGGTGGATATGAGAGAGGAATCCCTCAGAAGGAGGAATAAGAGTATGCATTGAGTTCAGGTATCGTGGGGCCGACGGGTAAGAAAAGCACCTGGATGAGTAGTGTGCCTTCTGTGGATGGAGCTGTCCCGTCCTAAGTTGGTAACAGCACGCACTGCCCAAGACCCTTTGCCACGGTCTGAGGCTAGGGTGCGTGGTGGGCAGTTGGCAGTCATCGCGGTCGATGGTGTGCGTGCCTCCTTCACTGTGGACACTTGGTAGAGATGCAGAGACCAAGTGAAGTCTTCTGGAAATATGGGCGGAGCTGTGTGCTATGCGCTCTGCCTTGAGGACCGAGGAGGGTGCGGCGTGTCCCATCCCTGAGCAGACGCCGTCCTTGCCCTGGCCTCCCCCTCCCCGCATGCGCACCCATGCGCACACACGTGCACCTTCTTGACTCCCACCCCACAAGCAGAGTGCTCCATTGAGCCCTTCTCTTTATTCTTTCCTCCTGGGGGTTTAACTCACACGGAGGGTTAATGGCCTAGGTTCTTGAGTCGAGCATCAGAACATATCCCACTTTGTGTCTCTGAAATGACTCCTCAGATCGACATGTGTAGGTGAGGGACACAGCATGCCTTTTGATGTGCTCAGTCCAGACCTTGGCATTTCTCTCTCCGCTGAAAATCAGATGCCATCATTCCCTGCACACAATTTTCCCCAAAGTCATCAGGCCCTGTGAGGGGGCCACTGAGACTGCTGTGCCATGTTGGCCATCGAGGCTGAGAGAAGAAACCACATGGGAGATAAGTGTCCGTGGCATTCAGGGCCCCAGCCTCCAGGGGCATGATGTGCTGCCTTCCTTAGACTTCTCTCAGCATGCTAGTTTCTGGTCTGAGGCAGCAAACGCAAGCCGGGACACTGCCTGGCGCCTTTGAATCAAGGCAGTGAGTACCGTGGCTTTTCCTGAACCCTGCTTGTGTATTGGCCCTCCCTCTCTCGTCCAGAGTCTTCTCAGGAACAGATTCCTATAACCCTTCTTTTTGGGCTTTTTCCACTCCTGGGCTGTGCTGTTCATTGGTGTGTTCCCTTCCTGCTCTCTAGGACAAGTGTCTTTTCCCTTCTGAGCAATAAAGAGGGTTGTATCCCTACAGCTCTTCTGTTGAGAGCCCAAAGCCAAGGATGCTGGCTGGAGTCTGTTCTTGAGGGTCCTCCCGAGAAACAGAACAAAGAGGGCATGGGTGCACATGGAGAAGGAGGGCTGTGTCAAGGAACTGGCTTGGACAGTGCTGGGGACTGGCACGTCCCAACCCTGCAGGTGGGCCAGCACGCTGGTGGCTGCAGAGGAGCCCACGGAGACCGGTTCCAGGGTCCATCCGCTGCAGAATGCCTTCTTGCCCCGGGGAGTCGGGGAAACAGTCTTTTGCTCATTCCGGCTTACACCTGACTGGATGAGGCCCAGATTGTTAGGAAAGTAATCTGTTCTACTCCAAGTCCAGTGATTGAAACATAGATCTTATCCAAAAACACCCTCACAGAAACATACAGTCACCTTTGACTGATTCGCTGGGCTCCAGGGCTGCAGAAAAGTGACCATCAAACCATCATTGTGTTTTCTTTTTTTTTTTTTTAAGATTCTTTTATTTATTTGACAGAGATCACAAGTAGGCAGAGAGGCAGGCAGAGAGAGAGGAGGAAGCAGGCTCCCTGCTGAGCAGAGAGCCTGATGTGGGCCTCTATCCCAGGACCCTGAGATCATGACCTGAGCCGAAGGCAGACGCTTTAACCCACTGAGCCACCCAGGGGCCCCATCGTCGTGTTTTCTTAATGCTTTTGTCAGATGCTGAGGTGAACAGTCCAAGCCATCCCATGGGCTGTAACTGAGGATTCGCCAGCAGCCTAGATATGGTTTTCCTGATTCTGCAGCTGTTCGAGCTATTCAGTTCGGATACGGTTAAATGATGTGTAATTATTTAGCTCTCTCCAATGCAGTGTCATTTAAGATGAGATTTGGCCTAAACCAAAGTTTCTTCTTTGTGTGTGTGAGAGTGCGTGTGTGCGTGTGTGTTCTATTCACGAGCTTCCTAATGCCCGATTGCTGTCCGGTGTGGGCCGCGTCGTCTCTTGCCCCCCCCCCCCCCCCCCCGCTGTGGAATGGCGGGAAAAGCCGTCTGGGAAACTGATACCAGAATCTTTGTTTCTTATAAAACTTGCTGAAAAGTCCAGTTTGTGTGGAAACCCATAGCTCTGTGGTTTCTAGGACTGATCCTTGCCAGTTAAGTCCTCAGATATCTGTGGCTTGTAACAGGACACTTGTGGGACCAGGACGCTGTGTTACTGAGGCTAAATAATGCCTCCGCTATGAGCCAGCCCCAGCAGTGATGTGACTTACAGGAAACAGCTTCATTAATCGGTGTGCACAAATGCAGAGCTGCTCTGTGGGTTCTCGGGGGATCGGCCCTGCAACACACAACTGTCCAGGTGCAGGGAGAGCCCCTTCATCTACCTATGACCAGAGTCATAGCTGCTGTGAGAATGCACTGGCCATGACGTGAGGATCGGGCCGGCCTCGGTAAGCATGGGAACCAAGCACGGAAGGACACGTGTGAGAGGGAACACTTTACTTCCATGACTCTGTAAGTCTTTCACTATAAGTCTTTACTCCTGTGCTCCCCAAACTAGGCTCTTCCTCTGAGAGTGAAGGCACTTTGGCAACGCAGGGTCGGGTTCCAGGGAGAATAGGGGTAGGGTAAGATCCTTTTCAGGAGGTTAACCTCAACTATTAGGACACCACTACAGAGCCCACAGACCTGTAGCCCCCCAGACATACAGAGCTCCCCCTTGTGTCTGTGCCCATCATCCCTCCTCTTTCTCCTTCTGTCTGCCCCTCCCCTACTCGCCATCAAGCTGGCTGACACTGTTGTCTTCACTGAGGCGTCACCCCCAGGAAGCAACGCCGGGGACAGCAGCAGTCCGTGGTACTGTGGACAAAGCTGCCTGCCCTGTGTGCGGACAGCACTGCCCATGAAGCCCCAGGCATTTAACACTCGGGATCTCCCTTGTGCTTGTCCACCATGCTGGTGGCCGGTGAGGGGTGTGGAGAGCCCAAGTAACCACCCCCGGTCCCCCTGCCTGAGATCAGAATGAATGGAGATAGAAACAGAAGTCAGACAGATGGCAATCAGAAATCCTCTCTAACCACCGATGAAGTTCTCTTGGAAAACTTGGTGTGTCTCTGGCCCTAAATAGTGTGAAGTCAGTTAGGCCGAGTCCCTGGTGGAGATAAACGGCGACAGGAACCCCTGCTGGAGATGGTCCCCAGGGAAATTTAAGGCAACAAGGAGCAGATAAGAGAATGAGCGTGACGTCGGAAAGGAAACGGGGAGGAGAGGGTGGTACTGAGGACACGCCGATCGTTCTCCGAAGGGGCTTGAGAAAGGCATGGATAGGATAAGACCACAGTCTCTATCTTTGTTCCTTGAGCAGATGGGTTAGTCAGGGTTCTCCAGAGAAACAGAACCAGTCAGAGGTGTGTGTGTGTGTGTGTGTGTGTGTGCCTGCCTAGAGAGAGAGAATTTTATTTTAAGGAGTTATCTTGTGCAATGGTGGGGGCTACTGGCAAGTCCAAAATCCGGAGAGCAGGTGGGCAGGCTGGAGGTTCAGGTAAGAGTAGTGCTTCTGTCTTGAATTGGGTGGCTAGAAGCTTGCACAGAACTTCTGTGTTGCAGTTCCCAGGCAAAACTCCTCTTCTTTGGAAGACCTTGGTCTTTGCTCTTAAGGACGTAAGCTGATTGCACGAGGCCCAGCCATACCATGGAGGGTAATTTGCTTGACTTCAAGTCAACTTATTGTGAATGTTAATCACGCTTTATAGCAGCATCTGGATGGTGTTTTGCCCAGTGACAGCCCACCTTTGTCTTGTCAAGTTGGCCCCTAAAGTCTGGCCCCATCACAGCACAGAAACGAGAAGGGGCAGCTGAGAGGGTGGTGCCCAGGAGGGGGGGCGTCCTCCCACGTGCTCTGAGAGGCAGAATTCATTCTTCCCAACACTAAGCACCACCGATCTTTTATAAATAATCACCACATGTGTGACTTTCCCCACGTCCTAAGCAGTGGATTTCTTTATTTCCTTCACTACTTGGGAGCCAGCGAAAGGTGCTTTTGGCAGAGAGGCATAGCTCTAAGGCAGAGGGCAATAAACTGGTTTTAACTGTGTGTACTTAGGGGCAAAAAATTTAACCACATGCCTTGGCATGAGATTTATTTATTCATAAAATATATATGTTTTTATTTTGTGTACTTTATAAATTCAAATTAGAATTAAGGAGAGAAAATAATGAAAATACTTTAAGTTACTTTACTTTTTAAATTATTCACAAATATATTAGGCTTTTTTAATATTGTTGATAAGAGCATTTGAGATGGGGGTGCCTGGGTGGCTCAGTTGGTTAAGCGACTGCCTTCGGCTCAGGTCATGATCCCAGAGACCCGGGATCGAGCCCCACATCGGGCTCCCTGCTCGGTGGGAAGCCTGCTTCTCCCTCTCTCACTCCCCCTGCTTGTGTTCCCTCTCTAGCTGTGTTTCTTGCTGTCAAATAAATAAAATCTTAAAAAAAAAAAAAGAGCATTTGAGATGGAAGATGCTTCATTGTTTAGGAAATTTTTGGTTAACACTTTGCAACAGAACTCTTAAGTTCTGTACTGAAGTTCAATCTGTTCTGACACTTGATATGATGGCTAAATGATCCAGATGAAAGAATCGATGGCTGGGTCTTTAAATCATTACATTCGTTTTTCAGTCCTGTCCACACTTACGTAGAGATTTTTGATGAAATTCGGCTGTAAACACTTCGTCTTTTCCTGATGTCAATCAGTTCTCCTTGCAAATCAACCAGAAGGTATTGCATTTTTATTTTTTAGCAAATGGGTTCAAGATGTACTGAATCTTACATTTGGGAGATCTTTAACTGAATTTAAAAATTCCTTTCTAAAGAGTACAAATGTACAATATGAGAGTTTATATATTGTTTTTGGCAGGAAAATCACATAAAGAGAAATTTTTGACTGTCTGCTTTTCGAATGGCTTATCCATAATATGTGTTCTTCTCCTTCATGGTTGAAATAACAGTTTTACTTTGAAAGGACAGATTGTGTGTGTGTGTGTGTGTGTGTGTGTGTGTGTGTGCGCACGCGCGCACGCGCACGCGTGTGTGCTAATATAATATTACAGGTAATATTAGCTTATATATTAGCTAATATAATATTACAGGCTTTTTGACATGAGGGAAAGATGAACAAATTTGGACTCCTATAGTTTGGGCCAAAAATAAATAAGTATATAACTCCTCTTTAAGTTTAATGACTTTTAACTAGAACACTGCTGTGTGGTGTGTCATCCTATTCTAAAGTTTCACACAGATTTCCCTCTAGAGCATCAACCACACAGAAAACAGCATAGAGCAGGTGCATCACCACCTGTCTCGATGTGCTGTGAGCTAAGTCACCTGAGAGGGCGCCAGCTCCCGCACGCTGCTCAGGAAGCCTTCCCTTCCCCCCATCCCCATGCACCCTCTGTTGTGGGGGACAGCCCTCCGTGGGACAGTCACCTCCAGAAGCTGTTGTCAATCAACATATTAAATAACTGGATGCCTTTCTGATGTTTAACTTTAAAAGATAAGTAAATAGAACTTCTCGTGTGTTCTTCATATACCTAATGAATCCCTGCCTTACAGAAAACCTTACCTCCAACCCAGAAATCACTAGGGTGCATAATGAGGGGCAAGGTATGTCACTCTTTCATCTATTTTGGCAAATGGTATTAATCAGCCATATTAAATGTTAAACAGGCAACATGACCAGAAGATGCCCAGCTAAGGAGGGACTGGGAGACTTATCCTGGGCTGCAGTCTGTGGGCTGTCACAAGGGCTGAAGGGCCACGCGGGAGGCGGAGGAGACCTGCTCAGGTGCCACGGCCATATCGTAAGCTGCATCCCACGTGTGTTCATCATCAGCCTCCACCACAACCCACACCCCACCAACAGTGCAGAGCTCATAGCCACACCCATCGCTTTCCTTTCCAAGAAGACCCAGGTCTGCCCGTCCTGTAGCCTCATTTCTAATGCAGCGTATGAGTTTCCTGTTGCTGCTGCGATGAGTCAGTACAGACCTCAAGGCTCAGCACCACGCGATTTTATCCTCTTTCAGTTCTGAAGGTCAGAAGGCTAAAATGGGTCGACAGGGGAGGCTTCAGGGGTGGACGGCATCTATATTTCTTTTGCCTTTTCCAGTGTTGAAAAATGATAGAAGAAGGCAATTTAGGTGATACAAACATATTTTATTTAACACTTCACGGAGCAGACGGTCTCTATTTGGAGAACTGCAAAATGGGGTAGAAGGCAGGCAGCTTTTATAGGAAAATGAATAAAGAACGAGGAGGAAAGCAGATGATGTCTGATTGGCGGAGTCCCACAGCCAACTTACTTGGAGTAAGAAAGAACAAGGACGTACGTGGAGAGCTCAGAGGCGCCTCGGCATTTGGGGACTGGCTGCATCTGTGGGCAAGCGGTGCATTTACAAAGACATGAGAGTCGCCTAAATTTCTGTTGGCACTGCTGGGCATGAGCAGCTCCGTCTTAAGCCTGGAAATTGTTTTCAAATCCAGCTTCCATGGGCTGCCCACACTCCTTGGCTCGGGGCCCCTCCACCTTCAGAGGCAGCGGCAAACCATCTTCCCAGCTCTGCCTCTGAGCCTGCGGTCACCTTGCCTTTCTCTACCTTTGACCTTCTTTTCTCCCTCTTATAAGAGTCCTCATGATTATATGGGGCCCAGCTGGATAATCGGGGATCATCTTCTCATCCCCAAATCCTCATCTTAATTATATCTGCAAGTCCCTTTTGCAATCCCCAGGTCCTGGAATTAGGATATGGATGTTTCTCGGTGACCATTTTCAGTCGACCATGCATGGCCTCATCCCCTTTGTGGACAACCATGAGTCAAGTGGTAATGTAAAGATGTAACGTAAAAGCTGTCGGTCCACACTCATACACCAAAAACGGAAGATGGCAGGCTCTAGGGAAACAATGACAGGGTCCAAGGGAGAAGAGAACTCCTTAGGTTGGGATATACTCATTTTCTAATGAAGCCAATGTGCAGAATTGAGCAACGAACAGAAATTATTCTGGAAGCAAGAGGCCGTTGTCAAAGAGATCTCTCCCACTCCAAGGACACAGGCAGAAACGCAGCTGAGCCTTCATCCAGCTGTTGCAGGTGTGCACAGCAGCTGCTGCTTCCCCCCCACGTGCCCTCCACACCCTGCCCCAGGGCATAGCTTCCTCCAGCCTCGAAGCAGCCCCATCTCTCCCTGCCTAGCCCCCCAGCAGACAGATGCCCGTGCGCCCAGCTGGCAGCCCACACTGCAGCCCTAGTCTTTTCTGCTCTATTTTTAATTTACAGTGCTGGGACCAGGGTTGTTTTACTAGCGTTTCATGTGATTTGGAACACATTTTGTGTTAGGTCTAGAAGAGCTTTACCCAGAATGCTGTTCCCTTTATCCCAGACGTCCGGGTTGGAATTTGTCTGTCCCCAGCCCCCACTTACCTGGATGTGCAGGTGAGGATCTTCACGCATCCCCCTGACAGATGGCGTTCCCTGGTGGTGAGGGCTCAGAAAGGAATCTCCCGGAAGACAAGACTTTTTTTTTTTTTGTACTTAAGGGCTTCTTAGAAGACAACAAGAGCACAGAAAGGTGCTGAGTACTCTTGGCATACTCGGAGACATGGTCAGAAGCCTCAGAGAGAGAAGAAGGGCCGGAGCGTGGTGCCCATCAGTGTGCCCAAACCTTCACCTGTTGGAAGAGTGTTCTGCGCTCTGCGCTCAGCCCGTCCACGTGGGCCACGCTTCTTTAGGTCTGCAGAGAAGTTCAAGGCGATGACTCAGCACGTGCACATACTCAGTTTGAATTAGCCAAAGATAGCCAGTGTTTAGTATATTAATATATTAAGCTGCGTTAAGTAGATGTTGGAGGCCTAGTCGAATAATCCAGAAGAGTTAGACTCTCTGAAAATGTCAATATGACAATCTCTTGGTATTTATATCACTCAAATCACTAAAGTTACTAATAAGTCTCTATAAAATGACTACAGCGAACAGTTAGGGATGGACTTGCTAGGTTGATAGCGACTTTGTGAAGAAGAAGAAGGAAATCCCATGCAGCAGCACCAACCCATCCCCCAGGCTTTCCCTGGGGGAGCACAGATGCACATTTCCCAGACCCCTGATGCTGTCACGATTCCCTCCAAAGTGACAATTGTTTCGTGCTTTGGGTATGCTCCTTGCATTTGCAACACCTCACTTTTGGAGCCTCTAGCCTAATGCCCAAGACGCTGGTGCCCCCCAGGAGACCTCAGGATTCTGACTTTTAACTGAGAGACTCTGAAGGCACCATGGCTGCTGCATTAGCGGGCTGATGGGACCGGGTGCAAGAAAAACTGAAGCATGTTCCTTTAGAGCCCTTACGAAGGACCTGGAATGGGGCTTATTTATATGTGGCCACATTAACAGTTCAGGTCCTTGAACAGAGATTCTTCTAGAAGACCAGTGGGAGCCTTCTATAGGACAGGCTCGGGTGGAGAGAACATATCCGGGGCAGGCCCAAATGCATGAGGTCAGGGTTCTACCAGGTGGAACTCTGAGACCAAAGACAAGACCTTAGGCCAGGTGCACCTTACATGGAGTTTTGCATATCCACTCTCTTGGAAGGAGATTTTGCTCTGAACTACTTGGGATTTCTTTGCAATGGGAATTGCAGGGGAGTGAGAGGCATCTGAAGAAACTCAGCAGGTTGGGCTGGAAGGTCGCTTTCAAAGGATGACTTTGGAAATGCCCCCGTGTGAATCTCTAATGCTTAAAATAGCCTGTCCATTTCTTTGAGCACAAGCTACATGGAAGTTTCCAGGTTCAGTGTGCCAATGCACTATAAAGTAGAAATGTGTTTTCAAGGTAACACTAGCAATTTCTGTTTATGGAAACCATCAAAATTGAGGTTATAGGACCCTTTCAAAAGAATCTCTAAATAAAACTTCTAATAAAAACATTTAATAGCAAAAGATGGGGCAAAATAACATATGGGCCAGAGCCACAAATTGTTCAATCTGAAAACAGGCGACTTCTGTTTTTTTCTCACTGCTGAATTGAAAACTCATTTTTTTAAAATTCTACTTCATTTAAAGAGTTATTTCTGTTCACCAATAAGACTTTTGCTTTCAGAGAGGGACGATAAGAAAAGGCTCTCTTTATCAACAATCAAAATGAGATAGTCTGTGCTTGGGAGTACAGCCCTACCCTCTCCCCACCCCACCCCCACCTTCTGCTGCATTGAATGGTCACAAGCATCATCCACCTGGATGTCCCCCAAGCTGGCCTCCCACATGGTGGCTGAGCCTTTCTCCTCAGCCAGGGCTTATCTTTCAATTTGGATGTTTGGGAACCTGATTTGTCAGCAACCTAAGCATGCAACCCATTCGTGGGAGCAGACTCCCGTGCACCAAGCATCAAAAGCAGAAGGCAGATATCTGTGGATTCTGTGGGGGTCCACAGGGCCACAGTCTAGACGCAGGTGGCCCTGAGCTTGCCTTGCTTGGGCCCCCATGCTCCCTACACATTACAGATGCCATTCTCTAGGGCTGCCTGCGAGGGCGGCAGCTGTACGTATTTAGTGCCTACATCGCGCTGGAATCATTCCAGGTTTTACTAGCAGCTTCAGTGAAAACACGCAGAGTAGGTGGAACTCACACTGTCGAGGACAGAAATCAGATTCTGGTACGTGAAGTCCCCAGGATCACAGCCCAGCATAGGGGATCCAGATTTTAGCCCCAGTTGTCTGGATCAACATATCCTACCCCTTTGCTGGCTCCCAGAGCCCGTGTGCTGGGGCTCGCCCTGCCCTCCAGCTTCCTCCTCCGTTCTGCCCCACTCTGGGTCCTGTTCATTGATTCCTTCTGCTGGACTGATCTTCCCTCCTGTGTCTGATCTGAACCTTGGAACGTAACTCGAAGAAAACACCGGAGTCCGCCGCTGGGATCTGTTTCACACCTGGGCATTGTATGCAGACTAAGAGCTCCCGTGGGCAGGGCTGGTTTCACCGATGCAGTTCTGGCATTTGGTGGGATCATCACGTATATATCAAGGGATATGTGGAGGGAGGGAAAGAAGCCTCCTCCCAGCATAGATGAAAGAATCGTTCAATACACAAGGGCTAATCTCTTGTTTTACAAGCTGTCCGAAGGAGAGATGTTTGCTTCTCTGCCTCCTTGACTTTGCATTTCCCTGAAGAGGAAAAGCATAAACTCCAACAAAGAAAATGTGGTATTATGGCGAGGATGATTTACTTGGTGGGGAAAGAGAAGCATTAGTCTTCTCCATGCCATGTTCCACTCTCAGGTGCCAAAAAGTACAAGATGCCTTGGCAAGGACCCCGTGATCCACTGTCAGACCATCCAGAAATACTAGCGTTAGTGAGATCTCAGAACAGGAGAATCTGTGTTGTCGGTGACTATTCGTCTGCTTCCAAATTCGGAAAGACACTTCTTTTTTGCGTAATTATAGCTCAGTATTTACTATGCGATTCATCAACCTCTCTTAGTACTTATGACACGATAATAGTCTCTTCTGAAATAATAAACCAGCATGCCAAAGTCTTGTTCAAGAGGAGAGAAGCCATTTCCTTGATTGGAATGAACACCTACTCTACTGATGTGAGTAGAGCAATAAAGTGATGGTCTTAGAGGTAGAATAATTTTGTGCAATTACCTTCCACTAGCTAGAATTAACTGTTTGTTAACTTTAACTAACCAAACTCATTAAAACTAAAGTATTGCCTAGGCGTAAAGGAGATTGAAAATGAAACTTGCTTACTCACCCTCCCTCCCTCCATCGGAAGCGAAATGTTTAAGTGTTGACCAGGTAGATGGAGGAGGATGTCCTCTGATTGGTTTGAGTCCTGTTGATTGATGTCTCCCTCTTTGCTTGTGGTTGCCTGAGGATGCTATTTTTCTGGAAAAAAAGAAAGTAAAATTCAATGTATAATGTCCTAGATTTCTCCACTAACAACTCTAGTGAAAAATTTTATGAAGATGAGATTCAGTGCTTTTTCTATCGCATACCCGTTCCATTACCTGACTGTCTAACACCATGGTGCGGGGGTTCGTTTGATGTACCTGTTGGGCTAGCCAGCCCATCGTACCTAGCCACTTGGTCCAACATGCAACTAGAGTTTGCTGTGAAGGTGTTTTTAAGAGATTCACATTTGAGTCACTAGACTGTGAGTAAATCAGATCACCCCCCATAATGTGGGCGGGCTTCCTACAATCCCCTAAAGGCCTTAAAGCGCAGTGAGGTCCCCGGAGGAGGAGGGAATTCTGCCAGCAGGTTGCCTTTTGAATCAAGATTCAACAGCAGTTCTTCCCTGGAGACCCTGGCCTGCCCTGTGGAATTTGAGCTTGTAAGTGCCCGCAAACACATACTCCAGTTCCATTAAATGAAGCTGAAGATCAATGATGACGATGATGGATTGATCAAATGATGATTGGCAGATATAGATAGAGGCGCAGAGCTCTGTAAAGTCATGACAGGTACAGACATAGGTAACATACATGCTGCTGATTCTGTTTTCTCTGGGGGGACCTGGACTAATACGGGGAGGGGGGAAATAACTGGAAATCAGGAGAAATTAAGAACAATAAACACCCATTTGGAAATAAAGATCCAGCAAACAAAGGTGTTTTTTAATCAGAGAAAGAAAAAAAAAATGCATGCCATTGAGGTGCAGTGGGGAGTCCGTCCGTCAGAGCCTTTCTTCTGTTTCGGGGTCCCCTGAGACTTGCGTGGCCCTGGAAGAAGCCAGGTGCTCTGATGCCGGCGGTGATATGAATGGTGAGGAGAGGCTTGATGTCTGTCGGTCCCCATTGTCGATGGCCTGTTCCGGTCTTCACTGACCTTGGAATGAGAATCCCTCACAGCTCCACTGGTTTCCCAGAGCATGTGTTGAAACATATCTGAATCTAACTCCAGTCTGGGAGGTGGGATAAGTGGACGTCTTGGGCCTTGCGGTAGGAACCAGTGTGTCTCACAGTTTTTGTGAGAATCACCCAAACTGGGGGTACTTCTAACAGGAGAAAATGAAAAAGAATTAGAAGGAACATAGACTGGAAGAGCCAAAGGAATAAATGATGAAGACAAGTCAAGTGTGAGCCGCACGAAAGGACTACCACCAACAGGCAACGAGAGCTTGGGTCATTTTCCATCGTGACGCCCTAACATCATGGCGGCTCACGCACAGTGCCCAGCATGCAGGATCCACTCAGGATGCAGGAGTTATCACTAGTATTATGTTCTGGTTGCTAATACATTTATTTTATTTCAGTGCCTTAGTATATGAAAAGCACTGCACAATTAACCTGAAGGTAGGCTGTGTAGACTCGGAGACATGAAAGGAGAAAGGCATGTCACATGGAAGGACAACAGTGGCTTCCAACCCAGAGTTGTGCCATCTGAACTAGGTGGGCCTGTCACTTGTGAAAGATGGCTGCCCCCTACTCCCCCTTTCCAGCGCACCGTGCCATTTCCAGATTGCCTGCTCCATATTGATCCACTTGAAGAGGCTGCTGCCACCCAGGTAGATGGGACTAGGCTGGAATCTCAAAATGATGCTCATCCTTCGAATATTTCTTGAGCACATATTATGGACAAGACATTGGATCATGTTTTCTTTTAAGATTTTATTGATTTATTTGACAGAGAGATCACAGGTAGGCAGAGAGATAGGCAGAGAGAACAGAGGAAACAGGCTCCCTGCTGAGCAGAGAGCCCAATGCAGGCCTGGATCCCAGGACCCTGAGATCATGACCTGAGCCAAAGGCAGAGGCTTTAACCCACTGAGCCACCCAGGCACCCTGGATCATGTTTTTTAAAAGAATGATTCGTGTATTCATTTTTGTGGCAAAATATCATTGGACCAAATGGCTTTATTGAAAACCTGTATTATTATCCTGCGATTTAATTTTATAGTAGAAAGCACAGACTTGCTTTCTGTACCAAGAATATATTTCTCAATGGTGTATGAAATGTGTTTGCACACATGTTCTGAAACAAACTCCACTTTCCCCTTATCCACGATGCCATGCCCCTCAGAATAACTTCTCTTAAGATTGGAGCTGTGAGTTGTTTCTTTTACTTCTTCCTGATAAGTTCTTATGTGATTTTAATTACTTAATTAAATACTTAATAGGAACTTCGTGACTAGAACCCAAGTAATCATGAACACTTGATTCTTCAGTCATGAACAGCCTACCCATTCTCCTTTTAAATCCATTTTTGTATCGCTTTCATTTCCAAATCAAACACTGGAAAATATTTTGAGTCATTGGGCTTTTGGTAAAGTGATATTATTTAAAAATTTACTACATGTTAAGAAGTGGGTAAAAATGGAAGGAAAAGTTGAGGCATTTTTTTTTTAATTTTGCTGGTTATTTTGGACATTTTGCTTTTATGTATTCCAGCAGTTTCCCAAAGGTGGAGCATTGCAGAGCAAAACTCAGTAAAAAGTGAGTCTTTTCAGTGGTTTTCCTACTGGATGATCCCTTCATAGGAGATGATACTTGAGTGGGCATGAGACATTCAAGAAGAAGGAGGAGGGTTTATGTTTAGTATTAATTACACAACTGAGAAATAGCCCTCTCTATCAAAGAGCTGCCCTAAAAACTTTGTATTGTTCGCTGTGCCTCTGGTGGAGGCTTCGTGACAGCATATGTATCAAACTAATTGTAAGTCTTACTTGGTTATGAAAAAAAATGACATGTGCGTTCTTCTAAATTAAGTCTTTCTCACACAAATTACTGGTTGCCACCGTAAATCAAGCAACATGTGTTCTGAATTCTGACTGCTGGAGAATTAGCTATTGAGTGGGGAAATGAGATACTTTTGTTTGCAGCTAAACTCAAGTTGACTTTTTTTTTTCTTTATCTAAAAATAAGTGTTCTGGAATGATTGCTTCCCCAGCTTCTGTAGTGAGAAGGGATCAGGCCAGCCGCTCAACTTTAGGGTGGGGAAAGCGAGGCCCAGAAAGGTTAGGAGTCCCATGCAAAGCAGCGGCCAGGTCAGACGTGAATTCCCACAGTCTGGTAGGCATGCAGTGACCGGGCAGTCCCAGCGTGGTCCTCAGTCGTGGGGCGAGTCCCCGCTGTGGCGATCAGCCACTTAAACCCAGGATGTGGCCACACTCCCCCAAAAGCCAGCACCACCGAGACTCGAGCACGCTGGGGAGCTGGGATTTGCTTCCGGCGCCTGGACACCCGAGCCTGTGCCCTGAGCCACCGTGTCCTCCTCTTCGGCGGAAAACCCAAAGAGAACTTGGGAATGGGTATTTTCTGAGAAGATCCACTTGAAGGCTTTTATCGGGAAATCCAGCGTGTCGAATAACATGAGAGAGAAGTCACTGAAATAACATACATCCATGTCCTCTGGTGGAAGGATGTAGCCTTTATCCCTTTACTGTTCTTAGTTCGGTAATTCCGACATGTCTGCCATGCCTTTAAGCGTGATTTCCAAGAGACTTCTCTCTGTACCAGGATCCTCCAACAGCAGCCAAGGGAAAAACCTCATCCACCCACCCTTGGCTTTGGTATAGTCTCCTGAGCCAAGAATGCCTTTTACATTGTTAAATGATTTTTTTTTAAATCAAAAGGAAAATAATGTTTCATGACACATGCAAATTATATGAAATTAAAATTTCAGTTCCCACAAATGAAGTCTTGGCACACCCTCACTCATTCTCATTGTCTGGGGCTGCTTTCCCACCACGAGAGCGGCCTTGGGAGGTTTGGACAGAGGCGGGGCGGGCTGATCCACACCTGAGCTATGGATCGCCTGGCCCTTTCCAGAAAGAGTTTGCCAACCTGTCCCCCACACTAGGCAGACAGAGGGTCACGTGTTGGTTCCAGCCAAGGTTGCAACTTCCCTGGACTCCCGGATCCCACACCTCCAGAGGGGATGGGCCCTGGCCGAGTGAAGAGCCTCGGAAGCTGCCCAGCGGCCACTCCTGCTGCGTAGTTTAGGCGCACCTGGGTGACGGGGACCCAGAGAGGGCGGCAGTGAGGGGAGGGGGCTTGGGCAGCACAGTGACAGAAGAGGAGCCATGAGAACATTCAAACAGGTAGCAAGATGAAGAGGCGGCGTGCAGAAGTCTGAGGAAGAGCAAGCCGGGGAAGGTCTGTCTGCTCCTGGGCCCAGGGCAGCCACACAGGGGACCCCGTATCACCCCCTCCTTCTTCTCTGCCCTGCTGACAGAGGATCACTTCAGCTAGGAACTGAACTGTGCCCCCCAAATTCATACGATGAAGCTGTTACCCCAGTACTCGGGTGCGTAGATGCATTGAGGTGAGGTGAGGAGGCCCTCGGCTGGCCTCACGGGTGTCCTGATCAGAAGAGGTCTCTGCGAACCGAGGAGGAGGCCTCAGGAGAGGCTGGGACACCTTGATCTTGGACTCGTGGCCTCTGCAGGTGTGAGGCCTGTGCCCTGAGCCACCGTGTGTTTCCGGGGTGCTTTGTCCCGGCAGCCCCAGGACACTAAGACAGTGTCCTACGGCCATGTTTGGGGGCCCACCCCCTGCGGCTCTGCTTCTCCATCCCTCTGGTCACATGCCCCCCGCCCCCAGGATCTGGGCGGGCCCGCCCCGCTCAGGGTGGCAAGTCTCTTCTCCTTGTGCACAGAATGCTTGCTTCTGCCTCTCTCTGGGACACAGGGTGATTCTCCCAGGCTTGGCAGCACCCGTGCTTCCCAGATGACCAGAGTGCAATGGGATTCTTACTAGCCTATTTATTCTATCACGTTCTTGAGCAAAATGAAACTTTAAACGCATACAAGGAAACTGACAGGCTACAAAGTGGGATGCTGGGAGTGGGCGTTCTCAAGGTCAGCGCTGCCCCCCGGGGCTGGCTCCTTCCTGGCTGTAGGCCTGCGCGTGGCAGCCTCCCTGCCGTCCACCCCCACCAGCCAGTGGCATCCCCAGTGTGACAGCCAACAGCGTCCCCAGGCACCACCCCAGACCCAAGTCGGGGGATAGAATTGTCCCTGTTTGCCGCCCCTGCGGTGGACTGAGGCCCCAGAGCAAAGGCCATGGGCAGTGGGCAGGAGGCGGGGGACTGGGAGGAGGTGTGACCAGATAGTGTGCAGCATCCAGAGAGACGCACGGGTGAATCCACAGAGGGCAGACGCCGGGGCAGCGGCCGTATCCTGAGGATGCTCCGTTCTTCCCTGAGCAGTGTCCAGGAGGCTACTCGGACTTGTTCTGGGCTTCCTTCCCTCCTCGGTAACTTAACATCCTCTAGTACTTGAGCACTTTGATTCTTACACCACATCTGACCTTGCAGGGTGAGCTAGAAGGAAGGACCACTCCCCAGGGTCTGTCCCCCACTCGCAGGGACCCTAAGGTTCACGTCCACCGCTCTGAGCATCTGTGTCCAGCTGTCCCCGACTATGGTATGGGATGGATCCCATGGCTCTTCCTTCCTCCCCACAGTATCAGTTACAGCGGTAATGGGCATTTTCCCTAACTTATCTGAGATCGAGAAGGAACACTCTTTAAAGTAGATGGCATGTCATACTGTTTCCTCTCTGTCATGATCTCCATGACGATCAGTTTGCCTTTCTTTGGGTTTGTGGACACGAGTTAAGATTCTCTGGGCTCGTCTCCTCTGTGAGATTGGATCCAAGCTTACCCTGCCTCGTGCTCAGCTCTGAAATCTTCTCTGTTTCTTCCTAGCCATTGGTTTTGGAGTTGATGATACTGGGCCGTGCCCTGTTCTGTGTCATTGCTGTAGTTGGTGAAATTTCCTTGTTGCTCTTTATAAGTGTTGGCCTATTTTATTCGGCATTGAGGGACCCTACGCTGGTTTTAACATGACAACTAAATTTCGCCCCCTATCTTTTTCATCTACTCAGAGTCATCAACAAATGCTGTCATCATTACTGATCATTTGATGACTGTATAAACATCTAGAATTGCAAAGGATATGTAAATAAAATGCACCATTTCTGCCCCTTCCACCCCCTTCCCCGAAGTCATTGAGACTATAACTGGGCAAACCAGCATAAGTGAAGGAGTTAGAAAATAATTCATGACAGCGGGCATCACCCGCTGTGGAGCAGTCCCAACCCAGAGAGAAGCTCAGCCAGCAAAGGAGACGTTGCTGTCGCCCAGGCCAGCAAGTATGGGCCTCCTGCCTGCCAGGCACTGTTCTGAGCCCTTTGTAGACATCCATTCCCCTGATCCCACAGCATCCCCATGCGGGAGAGGCTTCTCTGTCCCCTTTAAGACGCGGGGCAAGGATAGATCTTTGAGGAGAAGTAAGAACAAAGCAAAACAGGGAATATAACGGGAGAGAGCAGAGAGAAATGAGCAGACCCACCTCTTGAAGTTTATGAAAGACACGTGGCCAAGTACCGTAGAGAGACTTGGATGGGACCATGAACATCCTGGACAAGTTTCAGACTTGAGGGTGGATAGCTGGCTTCACTGGGCCATTCTGTGTTGTGGATACTGGTTCTGCTGTGTGGATGCCAGCAGGTCACAACCGGGGATGGGGGGGCACGGTCTTATGGGCGAAACCATTCCGCTCAGTGGAACATTTGAAAATGCAGGCAGCTATCATTAGGATCTTCGGGAAATCGTGATTTGGAAAGTGAATTCAGAGTTCTATTTCAGTTTTTAAAGGCAGGGTCCTTAAAACCCCATTTTTAAAATAGTTTTGCAATATTCTGAAAAACATGACTGAGGATCCTATATCTTATTTTATGTGAGTTTCTCGATTGTGAATCCAAGAAGCGAAAATTTTCCTGCTTCTTTTAAAGATATTCTGCTCAGGGCGCCTGGGTGGCTCAGTTGGTTAAGCGTCTGCCTTCGGCTCAGGTCATGATTCCAGAGTCCCAGGATCGAGCCCCACATCAGGCTCCCTGCTCGGCAGGAAGCCTGCTTCTCCCTTTCTCACTCCCCCTGCTTGTGTTCCCTCTCTAGCTGTGTTTCTTTCTGTCAAATAAATAAAATCTTAAAAAAAAATTTTTAAGATATTCTGCTCAATCATAATTGCATATATTATATGCAAAGAACATCTTGCTTTGGGTACTGTGGTATTGTATATTTCTATCAGCTACCAGAAGAGTGTTTTAGTAAAATCACTGAACAGAGAACAGAACATTTCCAGATAGTTCGATGAACCACTTCAGAGTGAATTCTGATGCATATCTGAATGCCATTTCGTTAATTTTCTTTCCTTTCAAAATTGTTTATTAAAAGAAATCTCAGTCCTACTCAATTTTTGTTTATTTTCATTTTTGTGACGAAAAGTCAACATTAATTTTGAAAACCGCCACATTGTCTGAGCAAATTTATAGGGATTGATGTCTGAAATGATCTTAAAATAATTTGAAAGTGATTCACTGCATTTGTGGACAGCTGCTGAATTTTCATTGTCTTACTGGTCTGAAGTCATTTCTAAGAATTATTGCTAACTGTTGATTGAGGGTAGAAACCAAATCAGAGACATAGTGAAGGCAATGCAGTAGCATTCACCTCCTATCCTCACTGAGAGCCAGTCCTCCTGGGGCTACCCCTAAGGAGTGGACGTCCAGCCCAGAGCCAGTGTTTGGACAAGAGAGAAGTGATGTGTACAAATGGACAAGCAGTGAATTCACATAAAGTCAAGTTGGAATCCAAGATCTCCCCAATCATTACTTGAGCCTGAGCTCTGGGGTTGATCATGGAGGTGGCCTGAGCCTAGAGAGCCTGTAGAAATTATTTAATCATTGGATCCGCACATGCTGGAAGGCCCTGCCCTCCAGTCTGTGTCCGATGAAAACCACCACCATTCCCACCACCACCCTTCACCCCCCGCCATCCTTTGAATCTGAACTGAATTTTTTCTTACATTTTCTAAAAAAATATAAGTCATGCTCAGGGATGTCCAGAGCACAGGCCCTATGAGACCCTGAAGTTCCCCTCTCATTTCTGGGGCTGTGGGCCCGAGATCACCATTAGGAAGCCATTCTAGCTTCACGGAGCAGGAAAGACACGGTGGAGGAGAACCAAGGCCCAGACCGTGTAGCTGGGGTATGCTGTCCTCCCAGCCAGCCAGCCCTCCTGGTGGGCGCAGTCCCGTGGCTGGGGCCCAGGGAAACCGCCAAGGAAGCACCCTACCATTTTCTCATGATGAAAAAAAAAATGCATCACTGTTCTAAAGCACTGGCTTTGGGGAGATTTGGCAGCACTAGGTAACTGCAGTATATTCCTGATCCGATCCAGCCTTGAGCTCAGGTCTAGGGAGGGCAACGTGTGATTTCCTTAGAAATCATTGCACAAGATGCAGTATTTTTTTTTTTAAGATTTTATTTATTTGACAGAGAGAAACACAGCCAGAGAGGGAACACAAGCAGGGGGAGTGAGAGAGGGAGAAGCAGGCTTCCCGCCGAACAGGGAGGCCAGTGTGGGACTCGATCCCAGGTCTCCGGGATCATGACCTGAGCCGAAGGCAGTCGCCCAACCAACTGAGCCACCCAGGCGCCCCGCAAGATGCAGTATTTTACCACATACCAGCTTTGTCGCCTGTCCCTTCAGTGCCCTTAATAACCTGTTTACTGCCTGACACATAGGCTTATGGGCATGACACAGCTGAGACATGCTGATGTTGTGTTTCAAATTAATCAATAAATATTTTTTAATGTAATATAGCCTTCTTCTCAGTAGCTATGACTTTCATTCCCACGCTGATTGCAGCTTTTGATTCCTGGCAGGAAACCTGCCCCCTTCTCACATTGACAAGGATGCAGTTCCTAAGTTATTCATCTCCTCCTCTGTGGCTCCGTGCCCCGTTCTGGGCTGTGCGCCTTCCGTCACATGGGGAGCGAGAGTCGGCAGCAGGAGGAGCCCGGGCCCGAGTCATTCACACGCACACTCGCCTTCCACCTGCAGAAGAATAGAGCTGCCCCTGGTTCTTCACTTGCTGCTCTGGAAATCCGTGCGTGCACGCTAACTCCCAGGCACTGAGACCTGATCGGATGGTATCTCTTCATCTGTATGTATAGGTGTAGAGACATCTGTAGGTGTAGACACTCACACACGTATTGTGCACATATATAATATACATACACATACTTACTGTATTCATTCTCCTATCATTTCTCAGAGCACAGAAAAAGCACAGGTTTTTAAAAATTACCCCCCCCCCGCAAAAATCAAAATGTATTTCTTTCCGGCTGCCACACTCGAGGAGGCCTTCCCAGCTTCTTTCTGACACCTTCCAGAATGGAAGAAATCTGTAAGTGAAAATGATGGCAGAAATCTATTCCAACACCTGTCAGCCTACAAGGAGGACTCCAGGAGCCAAAGAAGGGCTGCAGAAGTTATAGTCTGCCCAGTGTCCTCTTAGTGAGTGACAGAGTCAAGACCAGGATATTCTCCGGACTTCCGTCATTGAAACACCAGATGACTGAATGAGCTCCTTGGAGGAAATCTGGTTTAACGTGTAAGGAGGTTTGTTAATTGCACTTGCAAGCGTTCCTTCCTGTATCTGACGAATGTTTGTTGAGTGGCTACTAAGTGTCAGCGTGGTGTTCTGTATGGGGATATATGCTATCAAAGGAAGCCCAACTCAGGCACACAGCCACCTGCTGCCTTGGGCAGGAAGGTAATCAGGCAGCTCCAGGAGAGTTCAAGGGTAAACGCTGGGTGCCAGAACTGTGCACAATACCTGTCCAAGTTGGGAGTGGTGAGTGCGTGCAGGGCAGCCCTCAGGGAGGAGGCGGTGGAGGAGGTGTGTGATTAGAAGCTTGAAGGAGTAACTGGATAGCCCTGGTGAAGGAAGTGGGCGTGGAGGGGAGCCCTGTGTTGGACCAGTGGTTCAGGTCCCAGGGGAGAGTGCTCTGCAGGGAGGAGATGAGTGCCGGGTGGGGCTGCAGGTGCTTTGCATGTAGGGGTGTAGCACCCTGTGTCACATGTAGGGTGTGGCACCCCGTGTCACGTGTAGGGTGTGGCACCCCGTGTCGCGTGTAGGGTGTGGCATCCCTGTCACGTGTAGGGTGTGGCATCCCTGTCACGTGTAGGGTGTGGCACCCCGTGTCACGTGTAGGGTGTGGCACCCCGTGTCATGTGTAGGGTGTGGCACCCCGTGTCACGTGTAGGGTGTGGCACCCCGTGTCACATGTAGGGTGTAGCATCCCATGTAATAAATTGGAGAGTTCGGACTTTGTCAGAGGAAACGTTCAGAGCTGAGACTCATCTGATAGAAAGGTCTCTGCTACAACAGAGAAAGCATGAGGGGGGACAGGAGGTGGGAAGCCCAGTGAGAAGGCGATCCACTCCTCCGATGGGTGGCAGTAGTGACCAGGAACGGGATGGGGGGCGCGGAGCAGTGGATCAAGGAAAAGCGTCAAGTTCTGTGCATAGTGGGAAGGACAGGACCCGCTGCTTCCCGGTCATGGGCTGGTAAGATGGAAAGAGTAATCAAGGACAAGAGCAGGTTTCTACGTGATTACTTTTTAACTGGACTAAGGCTACAGGAGGAAGGAAGGTGATGGTTTCTGGTGGAAATGCTGCATTTATAGTCCCTGCCTGGGACAGAAACCACTGTTTTGTCTCCCAACATCCATTCTCTCCTTCTGTAGTAAGGAGACACGCCATCCTGATTAAAGACATGACCCAGCCTTCCTGAGAGAGATGGACAAGCTTATGATAAGACCTCTGGCCGATGGCACATGAGCAGAAGTCATGGCGTTCTTCTGAGGGATGCCCTAGAGAGGTTGCTCTTCCATTCTGGAGGGATGGGGACAAGAAATACATTGAAGGGATGGACCACAGAGTCCAGAGTGGGAAGGAAGGGAAGGAAGGGAAAAAAGGGAAGGCCAGGGGCAATAGGGCAAAAGTAGTCAGCTTAGAGGTCCAAAAGGGAAGTCTCACAGTTCAGAGCCATGGTTTACCACCAGGGGAAATTTCCAGCCTCTTCCCCACTCCCCAGGAGGGAGAATTTGGCAGTGGCTGGAGGCAGTTTGGGTTGTCTCGGATGAGGGTGGGGGCTCTCCTGGCATTTCACTGGTTAGGGGAGCTACTAAAGTGTAGCCTCAGTCTAGAGGGGGATGCTGCTAAACATCCCATCGTGCACAGGACAGCAAAGTAAATGTGTGCAAAGAAACTGCAGGACATGCCTGTTCAAATTCCTTCACCTACACACACACACACACACACACACACACACACCATGCGTGCCCTCTACAAGCTCATCTGACTGGCTAGGCTTAGCCCACAGGCTGCCAGCTTGCTTCCCATGAACTTAAATTTTGGATGTGTCCTTACTGTATGTGCTCAGAATAAATAAGTCAGAGAGCACACTAAGTCAAGTTTTCCTGCTGCATTACCTGTATGATTTAAATGTGAGTTATCATCCCATATAACTTGCAGAAAGTTTTATTGCAAGATGTTTTTTCTTAAATTATGGGACTTCCAAGCCATGACTTCCTTTTTGTCAGGTAGCAGTAAATGTGAGGCCTTGAGCAAAAATCACTGTTTTTTTAGCTAATATTCAGTGTGATTGTCTCCAAAGACAGAACATGAGTGAGACTTCAGTGGGAAAATCCTTGAACAAAAATCTGCAGTCTGTTACTAAGTACGTTCTCTATCAACAAAGGTAGACCTTTAATGTTTGTGGGTTTTTTTTAAGATTTTATTTATTTGACAGAGAGAAACACAGCCAGAGAGGGAACACAAGCAGGGGGAGTGAGAGAGGGAGAAGCAGGCTTCCCACCAAGCAGGGAGCCCGATGTGGGACTCGATCCCTGGTCTCCGGGATCATGACCTGAGCTGAAGGCAGTCGCTTAACCAACTGAGCCCCCCAGGCGCCCCCAGGTGGACGTTGAAAATGACTGCGTGCCAACAGTATGAGTAGCCAGATGGGGTCTATACCAAGCCACCGCCCAGCAAGCTGCAGCCGGAAGGCTACCTTTATTCTTGAGCTTGAACCCCAGGCATTTCTTTTGGGTTCCTTCTAATAAAATTCTAGGCTGTGACAATCCTTCAGCTTGTCGCTGTGGGGATTCTGCTAGACCATTTGCTGCTTGCGTCTAAATCTAAAGCTTCGGACATTAGTGGATGCCCGGAATGAGAATTAGTGACGTTCTTTTAGCTGTCTTCCCTCATTGTTTTTCTTTTCCGGAGAAGGTGATGCAGTGCAGGAATCACGGGCATATCTCTTGGTACCAACCGCATCTGTGCCCAACGTGATGATTTGGGTTTGAGGGCAGGAACACTATTTAAAGGGTGTTATCTGTGGGGTTGTGTCTTCGGAGGCTCTTCTCTGGAGGCTGGCATCAGGATGCTTGATTTTTCAACAAATGAGCAGAAATGAGAACATCGACTTCAGAGCTATGGCGCCCTTGGGTCCCCTCTCCACACCATCTACTCATCTTGGTATCCACAGTAGAGTAAAAGGAAATGCCTGTTTCAGGATTCAGTCATGGGTTCACAAGAGAAATGTCAAGCAGTTGCTTCCAGAATTCTCAGCTCCCTCCCTTTTCCAAGACAACCTTTGATATCAGCTGTGAGTGGCTCTGTGCCCCGGGGTGCTTCTTGCGGGGGTGAGACTGGGTGGGTGGGAAGAGGCTGAGGGCTGTTGATGGTGTGGGAGACCGACGGGGCTCACCCCAGGAGCGATTTTGCTTTGGGGTTCAAGTGTCCACATTCAGCCTTAGGAAACAGGTCCATTCACCCCACTGAAGAGAAAGGGGAATTGGTCACAACTCGGGTCACTGCCGTGGGGCACAGTTACCCACCCCCATCGCTAGCCAATGCTCTTGTTTATTCTTTTGCCCATTTATGGGTTGTCCTTTCTCTCTGGGTGCAGGTTAGCAAACAGTTAAGGGGAGCTCCAACCATGGACTCCTCCTCCACGGGCTGGAGCCCCGACTCCACCATCTGTTTGGCCCCCAGTTTTCTCTTTGCAGAAGCATGCAAAATAAGAATGGCCCTTTAATTAGGTTTTGGGGAGCATTGATTGAGATGATGCTTACAGAGCAGTCAGAACAGGAACCAGTACCGGGAAGATAGTCAATAAGTATTTGTTGAGTGGGGAAAACAATTGGGAATTAAGAGCACAACTTCCGGGGCGCCTGGGTGGCTCAGTTGGTTGAGCGACTGCCTTTGGCTCAGGTCATGATCCCGGAGACCCGGGATCGAGTCCCACATCCGGCTCCCTGCTCGGGAGGAAGCCTGCTTCTCCCTCTCTCACTCCCCCTGCTTGTGTTCCCTCTCTAGCTGTGTTTCTCTCTGTCAAATAAATAAATGAAATCTTAAAAAAAAAAAAAAAAAGCACAACATCCGCATTTAAGCTGAGCGGTTCTGTAATCTCCTGGGAAGACAAGGAGGAAGTTTATTTCCTTGGTGTTCCACCTGTTGTTCTTGGATCAGCAATTCTGAGTGCCCCAAATGTGACTCGAGAGACCTTTTTTGAGGCCAAACTTGGTCACAACGTTGAAGGCACTGGTCTTCCCTCCAACGCTCTGTGCCCTCCAGTGCCTTCACTCCTCTCTTGCAGGCTCGTAGGGTTTCATGGATCCAGGCACCTGGGCCCGGGCAGAGGAGCCCCCTCCACACCAGGATCCCGGGCCACTGAGGGACTGAGCAAAATGAACTTGCAGGCTCACCTCGATCAGGGAAGGCACTCGCTCGGCACCGACAGAGAGACTGGAGTATTTGCACGTGTCCCAGCCGACGTGGGGACACGTGGTTGCCTCGGGAAAGCCCATAGCTTTTGTATTCAGTCAGAATGAAAACCGTGCTGGAGAATAGAGACCACAATGCTTTGTGTGTAGGATGACACCTGCCGCCATGAGGAACGGGCACGTTCTCCTGACTTCAGCCTTTAGTTAGAAAAACATCTTTTAGGTGTGTCATCCCTGTTTTTTATCATGGAAAAAAAGAGATGCAGTTTGGTGCTGAAATGTTCCACGCTAGAGGGGGTTCCCGCACCCTGTGATTCCTCCACCTGCTAAGGCCACCCGACGGCCGGACCCCCAGCCCCTCATTCCCCGGGCAGCAGCGCAGCCACAAGTACCAGTGAGGCTGGGAGTCATGGGGACCCTACCGTGATGCTCCTCGCAGCCAGAGTCCGCCCCTCTGCCCCAGTCTGCCAGGGAGGGAGTCACTGCTCCCCAGGGGCACTTTCCAGACCTTTCACCCTGGAGCCTCAGCTCACGCAGGAGGATGCTTATGGGAGTGAGTGTGTGACATTTCTCCAAGTCAGGGCAAGCTTTGGAACTCCTGCGCACACAGGCCCGAGCTTGTGGGGTGGCAGACACGGCCCGCGGTGTCGTGGCTCTCTCCGTCACCAGCCTGGGCTCTGGCAGAAATCGCCCCAAGTCACAGTGACTGGTAGCAGTAAAGCCTCCTCACTCGTGTTTGTCCAGCCTCAGCGGGCCGCTGTTTTGCACCAGGCATGGGACTAGGGCTTAGAGGAGCTGCTCCCGGGGACACTGCTGGCCCCCAAGCAGCGGAAAGCAAGGTTCGCTTTAGAAGGCGCACACATCATGCTGCTCACCTTTCCCTGGTCAGACTGAGGCCTATGGCCAAGCCTACGTTGAGGAGGGCAAGGAAAGAAAAGGGTATCACCTATTTCAAAACAGTAAGTCGGTGGGCCACAAGTGTTTCATGCATAGAACTAAGTGTCTAGTCGTCTCCAGCACACAGTTGCATTGAGGGATTGCATCTGTGAACCTTAAGTTGTTCCATTGCACTCTGCAATCTCAAGTCGATTCCAGCAAACCTCTTTTTATTTCTTGTTATCTCCTTCTGTCAGTAGTATTATTGGTATCTCCGCCTTCCCTTCTTCTCAGGAGAAATCTCTGGCCACCTGTATATCATGGGAATTTATTTTGTCCCTGATCCCCCCCTCAAAAAAATGTCCAAGACTGTGGTCAGTCTTTACACATTTTCTCCACAGTGTTTTCTTCAACCATTTTCTTTTCTGTCAGGCTGGTTGGTGTTCCTTGCTTGAGGGCAGATCATCTTTGAAAGGCCAATCAGACCAGAATTAATACCACTGTGGAGCACTTTTGTCTTACTCTATTTGTGTGAGTGTGGAGGTCCGTTTGCATGATGAGATCTCCTTGGGGTGATTCAGCACCACTGGTGTTGAGTTGCATTGTGCTCAGACGCTGTGGGCACACCGGCCTGAGAGGTGCCTGTGATCTTCCTGGACCCCGCACCCCCCCCCCCCGCCGCCATCTCGCTCTTGGCGCTGTGTGCAGTGGATGGCCTAGCAGGCTGGTCGAGGGAACGGAGCCATGCCTCTTATCTTAGGACAGCCATATTCTCCACCTGAGGATTGAATAATTCTACCTTAGCAGTGACTTTTTTTTTTCTCCACAAGAAGTTCTGTTTTTGAGAATTGAATTGACTCAATTCAATTGAGTGGATGGTCAACAGTTCAAGTCTGAAAATATCCGCTTATCATCCCCCATGACTATAAACACAGTTTATACTTTGACTTGATTGGCCATTTTGCTTTCCAATTTCTCTGAACTAGAGAGTCCTCCCATTAGGGTGATAATTTCATTCTGTACACCATCTACTAATGATGTCTGCTCTAGAAGCATAACCATCATCTCACGGAGCTTGCAGATCAGAACTAGTGGAAAGAGTGGTCAGTGGCTGTAACGTCAGGAGACACGAGATTTCCATTTGGTCTTGACTCCCTGGTGAACACCAGCCACCTCACTGCACCCCTCTGAGTAACACCTGTATCTAGCTTGCCCCTTTTATTGCTAAAAAAAATTTTTCATTCAAATGAGATTGAATGTGACCAGGGTTTGTAAAATAAGGAAGCAACATAAGCATGTAACAAAAGGATTTACTATTTTGTAAATTTGTGGAGTGCATATTGATTTTAATTTGCACAAAGCATTCCAGTTTTCCTAGACTGTGGAGTATAAACAGGTGGGCTTTCCCTCTGTATGCCAACACTGGTGGTGAATATGGCACACCAGAACTTCTGGTCCTTCTTCATCCTCCTCCCCCTTATTGAAGCCACACTTCAAGAACCAGCACATGCCCAGCCTCCTCTCGTCTCCATAGTCAAGATTCCAAGTGGTCACTCCTTTCTCATCCTCCTCCTGACAGTATTTGCCATCATGTTGCAATTTGAGCACTTGGGCTCTTTTCTCTATGCGTCACCATTCTTCAGCTCCAAAACACTGAGAAATAAATTCTGGAAGGGGCCTCCTGTGGTTCCATCAAATTCTAGGAATTCACGTGGACATAGAGACCTCCAGCTCCCCCACTTCAGTGGGCAAACATTTTAGACGACCAAACTGGGACTCAATGATGGGAGTCATTTGATTGGGGTGCTCTAGACAGTAGCTGAAAAAGTCAGGAACCCATGTCTTATTCCATGTTGGTGGTGTTTTTACTACAAAGTGCAGCTACTCTCATACATCCATTTCATGATTGAATTTTTTTTGTAAAAATCTTAGAAAGATGAAACAAGACCCTTGAAATATTAAGAGCATGCAGTGTGTTCTGATTAACTGATGTGAAATAGGATTTTTAAGGAAGAACCTAAAAGAAACAAGCTAAATTTAACAACAGGAAACAGCAATAGTAGCAGTTGTTACGAGAACATATTTTGGGGATGTGCTGATGATCGAGGTTGGTGCCAACAGAGCATGCCTATTTTCTGAGACCAACAGACATGAAGCTGACTGCGAGAGAAGATAGGAGCTGGGGAAGGTGTTGACATATCTTTATGTCCCAGGCAGGTGTTTTCTGAGTACAGTGTTCTCAGCATTTGTCCCTGAATGGACACATTGTCCTTTCTTTCAGCAGGCCAGTATTAAATGACATCATCTGTCTTCTTAGCACCACATGTAACGCGGTGGCTGCTTAGGGATCTGGCGTCTTCCATTCTGATAGCTACTTTGTTGGGAGGAGAGACATTCACAACAATATCCCTTCTGTTTGTTCCATTGGCTTGGTATCCTGATGTAATTGGATTGCATTTAAAATAAGAACAAAAGAGAAATAAGAACTTTGAAAGAGAAGAAAAAATTTCCATCTTACAAAAAGAACATGTCACTGTCTTCCTCTCCTTTGAAAAATCCAGCAGATTTAAATTTTTATTACATACATGGCTTATGGAAGGCACAAGGCGTCACATGCATTGTCATATCTTAGCTCAAAATTTAAGTACCAGTCTTCTTTGCTTAAATTGGATTTTCCTATCAACAAAAATAATCTCCAGAATAGCATAAAAATAGAAAGTTAAAATATATACTTTGTTTCATTATATTAGAAACACTTTGGAGCTCCAAGTATCCTACACTGATCAGTAGTGCATGTGTTAAAATTTACTAACTCTGTAGCTCTTCTATGACATACAATTTAAAGGAACTAATTCTAGGGAAAAATTTTCTAATGAATAGTAACGGGGGGTTTAATAAGAGGATGTGTTGAAATAGACCCCTCAAACCAATACTAACTTATTTATCAGATAATCTTTGAATATGCCAGAATTAGTCAGACTTTCTGTCATTAGACAGTCTTTCCTAGGAAAAAAAAGAAGTAGTAATGGTATACATCAGTCAATCTAATGACACCTTGATTGTCCAAAAATCCCCTTAAGGAATTTCTCCGGTGTCCTTGGAGGGAGAGTGTAGCTGGGTTATGTCTGGTATATTAAGCACTTACATTTGAGGGTTGCTTTCTGATAATTTGGCAGGGACAAAGCTGCATTAGCAAAAAGCTGCAATATTAATGGAAATATTAATCTTGTCAGATGATGAATTGAGTTGAAATTTATCATGTGTGCCATAATATTGGGCTTTTATTTTTCTTCGGAGTATAGCCTTTTGAAAGGAAAGAACGATAAATTTAAAAGTGTGTTGATTTGCACATTTCAGTGCAGGCTTTTAGTTGAGGCTCACCCTCTTGCCCAGTGCTCTCATCACCGCGAGGACATGTGCCGACCCCAGAGCTTGGGCCCCGTTCTTGAGCCCTCATCACAGTGGTCCCAGAACAGCATGGTCGTAAGGACGCCTCGGGTTTTTTAATCTGTCTGGTTGGCTGTTACTAAAATCTGAATTCCGGTCTGAATTCACATGGATTCTTGAACACTAAAAAAAGAAAAAAAGAAAAAAAAAAGAAAATGTTGGCTTATACTATACACACATGCGCGCGCACATCTTTTATTTTTGAAACTACCTATAAAAAGCCAGTCATCCGTCTACATTTGAGTCTAAAATAAAGATTATAATTTACATTTGGTCATTAAATGAAGCTATGGGCCTGAAAGAGAATTACTATATTGGGTTCTTTTTTTTTAATATTTTATTTCTTTATTTGACAGAGAGAGAGATCACAAGTAGGCAGAGAGGCAGACAGAGAGAGGAGGAAGCAGGCTCCCTGCTGAGCAGAGAACCCAAAGAGGGCCTCGATCCCAGGACCCTGAGATCGTGACCTGAGCCGAAGGCAGAGGCTTTAACCCACTGAGCCACCCAGGCACCCAGGATTTAGCCTGTTCTTATGACACAGTATACAAGGAGATTAGAGGCTTGGAAAGATCTTAGCTGCATTTGCCCTCAAGCAGACCCTAAGACAAAGATGGGTAGAGTTACTTAGTTGGGAGGCGACTGCTGGTAGCAGAGTGAGGGAGTGTATCAGGGAGGGAGGTCAGCTCTTGGAAGGAGCCTCTCGCAGCATTCAGGGCTCAGTCCTGCTGGAGACCCTCAGAGGGAAGCGTGGAGTGTGCTCAGATCTTCCCACTGAGAGATGTGGGTGCAGACGACAGTATTTATCCATCAGTTCTCCCTCATTGGTTGAGACCCATGAAACTATAAGGAACAAGCTACAGGTGACCTTTAGGAAAGGCATGAGGAATATAGAACAGCACCGGCCACCAGAAGCATGACTAAAAGCTCATGTCAACAGTGGGAAACGCTGATTGTTTTAAATCCTACAGAGGACCGCACAGAACCCATGTGCACGCACACAGGTAATCATCATTAGATAATGGAGCAGAACTCTACAAATTGAGCACTGCGTCTTGGTAAATTTTATTTTTTCATGACCCTTGACTTATCCATCACCCATCAGAAAGAATACAACTTGGTTGTAATCAAATTAAGCCAATCACCAGACTTCTCTATAGACATACAGATTCCACTGGGATTTCTAAAAAGATAGCCTAGGTCCAGATTTATAATCTGTCACATTATACACGCTGTAACGTTCTCTATTACTGTTTCAGAAGTCAACGAATTTATAGTCAGTGTCTATAGTCAAATTTACAGTCAGTGTCCCTCTTGCTTTGATGATGACAGACATTTGATGGCCTCTCAGAGCAATAAGCTCCCGTTGGCTCCTGGCCTGGGTTGTTCTATTCACATCTGAGAATATGAGCAGGTAGGCCTCCTGATTATTAATGATGGCAACTTCACACATTCCTCACTAGTTTCCCCTATTTGTTGAAATATTATATTTTTAACATAGCGACTCCTTTATAATACTTGGTCTCATACCCAGCTATCCAATACATCAGTCAATACACGGAAAGGGACCATCCCACACAGGGTCCCTCAGTACATGCAGGGTGCTCAGTCCTTCTGGAAATGGGTTTAAGTAAATATTGCTTTAGTGGAACTCAGCCCCGAACCTTAAGGGACAAAGTCTGTCTATCATAAATACTTCCTTGGATATATCATGTATTTAATGACTTTGAGACTTCTCAATTGTCTAATAACCATCCTCTTGGTCACAAAGGCCAGCACGTGGAAGAATGCAAGATAAGTGGCAAATTTATGTATTTGGGGGATGGATAGCAAAAGGTGAGTAGATGATGGACTGACTCTTGATATCAAGATTTCAAATGGGTTTATCATTTATTTAAAACATAAATCCCATTGTCTTTGCACATGGGTCCCTAGAGAACTGACTGCTGTCACCACCAAGCCATCAAGCAAACAAACCAAACTCTCAATGTGTGCATAATAAAGACACAGACCTTTTTTCAAGTTTTAAAATTTGAACATCTATTTTCATGTTATTAGTAGTTTTTTGGTATTCTGAATTAATTCCAAATGGGTCCACTTTTCTGGGGCTGCCAGTTTCTTTAATAAACTCAAATATTACTTGATTCTTTTATTCCATTATTGCATTCGGTATCTTCTGTCCTGGTGTTGCTTCTCCTGGCCCCTGGCTGCCTGCAGAGACGTCTCACACAGTCAGGCATAATTTCTGCCATTTCAGCCTTTTGCTTAAGTCCAAAATCTGAACTCACCTCCTCATTTTAAACTAACATCATGTTGCAGTATTGTCAGATTATTACTGAAAGTTGGGTAATAACAGAAGGGAATTTGAGCTTAGGATAGGAATAAAATCACAACGTAGCTCAAATGATTACCAGTGTTCACCAGCCATTTCCCAACATGGGGGAATGTGCTCTTCCTCCTTAGACACAGCCTACTGATATGAAAATGGGGTCTCTCCTCCCTCTGCATGAGTCTTTCACTCCTTCCCTCCATTGCCTGGGCCTGTAAGCACAGTGTGATAGTCTTCCAGAGAGGAAAACCCAAAGCAATCACTACCCTTATTTTGCAGAACAGTCAAGTTTTCCTTGGTGTGAACACCACTAGTGTAGATTATACCTAGGCCTGGTATTTGTGATCAAGAAGATCATTAATTATGGGGGCGCCTGGGTGGCTCAGTTGGTTAAGCGACTGCCTTCGGCTCAGGTCATGATCCCAGAGACCTGGGATCGAGTCCCACATCGGGCTCCCTGCTCGGTGGGAAGCCTGCTTCTCCCGCTCTCACTCCCCCTGCTTCTGTTCCCTCTCTGGCTGTGTTTCTCTGTGTCAAATAAATAAAATCTTAAAAAAAAAAAAAAGATATGAGCACTGTCTACCGAGGTCCCAAGGTCCCCGGTTCTCCACCAAGTCATCAGTGACAGTGAACAGAAGTTGGAAATTAGATCTGTCTTTGATGCATCCCAGATAAAATGCACAGTAGCTCACTCATTCATTCAAGAAATAACTATAGAGCAAATACTCTTTTCCAGGAACTTCTGCAGGAGGTGAGCAGTTGAGCAATGCACAAGATGCCCCTTTATTTCCTTTATATTGCCAGTGAGTAGGAGGAACTGCATTTAAAGCTGTATCTCTAATGTCCACGGCAAAAACTCTCTCCTCCTCTCAAAAAAAAAAAAAAAAATCTAGAAAATATGTGGACTTGCCCATCGTTTCCCTGAAGACTGAAATATCTACAAAGTCCATTTTTTATATTGATTTAGATAAACGAGACTTGTTTTCATTAAGGTTTTCATAATTTATCTCTTTTTTTTTGGTATCTTATTTTCTGTATTTCTGTGTTCTTGTATTTAAGATGTGCTTATTTTGAGTAGAGTTACATGTTGTCTTTTTTTTTAAGATTTATTTATTTGTTTATATATTTACTTATTTATTTGTTTATTTGACAGAGAGAAACACAGCTAGAGAGGGAACACAAGCGGGGGGGGGAGGTGAGAGAGGGATAAGTGGGCTCCCCGTTGAGCAGGGAGCCCGATGCAGGGCTCGATCTGGGGACTCTGGGATCATGACCTGAGCCAAAGGCAGACGCTTAATGACTGGGCCACCCAGGCACCCCACGTTTTGTCTTTTTAAAAATCTAATCTGGGGCGCCTGGGTGGCTCAGTTGGTTAAGCGACTGCCTTCAGCTCAGGTCATGAACCCGGAGACCCGGGATCGAGTCCCACGTCAGGCTCCCTGCTCGGCAGGAAGCCTTCTTCTCCCTCTCTCACCCCCCCTGCTTGTGTTCCTTCTCTGGCTGTGTTTCTCTCTGTCAAATAAATAAAATCTTTTAAAAAAAAATCTAATCTGACAGGATTAATCAAGTTATTGGAGTATTTATTCATTTACATTTAATGTAATTTCTGATATGATAGGCCAATAATAGACATTTTGTGACTTATTTTCTGCTTGTTTCTCCTGTTTTAAGTTCTAGTTGACTCATCTTTATGACTTATTTTGGATTAATAGGAATTTTTGTCTCATTTTTATTGCTAGCCTGTTAGTCATACATTCTTTCACTCTTGGTTCCTAATGTAGAAGTTACATCCATTCTTGACTTACTACATTCTACTATAAATCGCTACCGTTGCCACCTCCCATATAATCCTAGGACCTCAGAATATTTTAACTCTATTTCTCCCACTTGATAGGTTGTGTTAATGCCATTGTAGATTTCATTTCTGTTATATTGTAGATCACCCAGGACATTATCCTCATTTTCTGTTCAATCAATACTTCTATTCCCAGATGTTTAACTTACAATCATCTAAGTAACTAAATACTTTGATTTTTCCATTTTATTTTTTAATTTTTTTTACCTTAATTTTGGCAGTGTCTTAATTTTAACTAAATGGAAACTTCAAGAGGAATTTAACAAAACTAAGAACATAATTGTTAAATAAAAAATATCTTCTTAATCTCTTAGGTACCAATAAAATTCCCTTTATTATATCAGTAACAGTACTTATGTTATGACAGCTGTTAGCACCTTGCCCATCTGCCTCCTTTTGCAAGGAAGGTGGTGATGATACTAATCACATAGAAGTTTGTGTTGACTCATTTGTTTCACATGAATAGGAGGTGCTCCTGGACTATTAGTTTCCTGTCTGTTTTCCCACATCTAAGGCATGTGGCTTCCTTCAAATACTAGCCTGTTCCTCCAGTTTCATCTGATGGCAAGGGCACTGTGGGTGGGCTCCTCGCTGGATTATGAACAACATGGTATCAGGGATGTTGACTCACTCTTCTTTGTATCTACTATTAGTGCTTATCACGGGACCTGGTATTTAATGGGGAATGATGGATGTTTTCTGAATGTGTAAATGAATTAATGAATGACAGAACAAATGACTGACACTCAGTTATCCCAATTCCAGGTGAAACACTTTACCAGGCACTGAGATCCCCCCATAGGTGTCTACTCGGGCTCCTCTTAGTTTTGCACCTGTTTTTTCCCTGGAGCAACTGTAGTGAGGGTCTTTGTGTCTTCATCAGGATGTACTCAGGCCTTCCCTCTGCTCCCTCGGTGGATGTTCCCAGCAGCCACCAAAATGATGTGCCCTGGGCTTTGACCCAAAGGGACACCAGCCCTGTGAACCTGGGAACAAAGACAGGCTTCCCCTTCTCTGTATTCTATCACTTTGTCCACATATATGAATGGATGGATGGATGGATGAATGAATAAGAAGGAAAGGAAAAAAGAGACAGAAAATGTGGAAGACAGAGAAAATATTCCATTCAACAAATGTTTTTTAATCAACATTGAATATCAGTTGTTATGCCCAGTACCTGAAGAATGTGGTGTTTTCTATAATAAATTAATGTGGTTTTATTTAAAGATTTATTTATTTATTTGAGAGAGAGAGAGAGCATGAGCAGGAGAGGCAGAGGGAGAGGGAGAGGGGGAGAGAATCTCAAGCAGACTCCGTACTGATTACAGAGCCCACGGTGGGGCTAGAGCTCATGACCCTGAGATCATGACCCGAAACTAAGAATCAGATGCTTAACAGACTGAGCCAACAAGGTGCAGCTAAAATAAGTTAATGTTTAAAATAACTAAGGATGAGTACAAAGTTTCAATGTTGGCCCTTCTTGGATACTTTTTCTCAAAAAAAAAATATTACAAATGTCACTCTAAAATAAGTAGATATTAAAATAAGTGTGATGCTATATGTCACTGTTTGCTGTGTTTAAAGACCAGACATACAAGAAAAGCTCATAATTTATCACTTCTGCGTGTTCCACTTTAGTCTCTTTTTTTTAATAATTTATTTTATTTTTTCAGTATTCCAAGATTCATTGTTTATGCCCCACACCCCGTGCTCCATGCAATATGTGCCCTCCTTAATCCCCACCACCAGGCTCACCCATCCCCCACCCCTCCCTCCCACTTGTTTCTGAGTCCAAAGTCTCCCACTTGTAGTCTTTTATACATGACATTTTACAGATCCTATTTCTGACTCTGTCTTTATAACAGTTTAGAATCACTAAGAGGGATTGGATGGTCATCATAGAGGAAATGAAATATTTGAAAATATTTGACTATCTTATTTAGGAAGTGCAGAATATTTGTTGACTTTCTGAAATGCAATAAAGCTTGTACTTTATCTCCCAAATGAACAGGCAGGCGAAAATGAGTGTTTTCTATCTTCAACTGCCCATGGGTTTCTGGCATTTTTATATCATTTCTACTTTACTACTTTAAGATCAGAGTAGATAAATAGTGTCCTTGGAGGAAATATCCTTGCTTCCCTTTATCCTCCACTCTGAACTCCATACTTAGAACTCCATAAATAATAAATAATATAGCACACGCTGATCTTAGAAATTATTCTTTCAACATGTCCTCCTACTCTCCATACTTTCATTTGCTGGAAAGAGTCGTCCGCTTGGCCCCGCTGCGGGTCCGTGATGCTTTCAGAGATGGCTTGGATGTTACCGGAATGATTTAAAATGTCTTGGTCTTCCTCCCACACCCTGTTTCAGGAGCGGCTTCTGCTCTCCCTGCTGCCGGCCCACATAGCCATGGAAATGAAGGCCGAGATCATCCAGAGGCTGCAGGGCCCCAAAGCCGGCCAAATGGAAAACACAAACAACTTTCACAACCTGTATGTCAAGCGACACACCAACGTGAGGTACGCTGCTCTGTTCTTGTTCCTCAGTGAGTCCGGCCAGCCGCTCGCCAGCCTGGGGACCTTTGTAACCGGGAGCTCGCATCTCACAAAATCCTCTCCCGTCTGCAACTGAGAATGGAGTGCCTTCTCTACGTCCCCTCTTGCTGCCTCCCAGGGCCTTCAAAGGAAGATAAGGCAGTAGAATCTTCTTCACTCTACTGGGCTCTGTTGTCTGTCATGGCCCCGCTTTCTATGGCTGACCTTCCATCCCAAAGGAGAGAGAGTGGGGTCCTTATCCTGGGAACACTGTGGTTGGGTTTCATGGCTTCCCCAGAGCCCAGGACCCTCGGTTCTGTAGTAAGACTGAAGGTGGTCCCAGTGGGCTCTTGATACAAGTCCTGATTCCTCAGCAGGGACTTGGCGTGACCAGTGAGCAGTTCCTCATCAGGAATGTGGGTTTCTGGGGTATGGCCAACCAGTGGCCAATATCACAGGGGACCGATGTGCACCTCAGTTAATTAGGAGTGCAAGCTCCTGTTTTCCAAGTCTGCCATCGTCCCATCTGCTTTCCAGGGAGCCATTCCTAGAGTCACGGTACATGGAAAACTAACATGTTATCCGCATGGGATTGAGATCCAGAAGGAGAACCACGTGGGGCCTCCTTCTTCCCTAGCTCTCCTCCAGAGAGTGGCTGTGCGGGCCCTCACTTCAACATGGGGGAGCGTTTCCTCCCAGGCCGCCCGGCTTCCAGCTGAGGCAAAACGCAGCCCCTCTAGCCCCGGTGCTTGGTCCCTCACCGTCCTTCAAGCCCACCCAAGCCTCATACGACGGCCATTCCACTACATCGCAGTCGTGTTTTTTATTCTTGCCAGGTTCTCTCGATCAGTACCTCGTGCCTCTGGCCTCATGCATTCTGCCTTAATGTTATTACTCACCCTGTCCAGTGGTTCCAGGAGCAAAAACCACAAATACAACTACAGTCAGCTAGGAATTGACTACTTGGCCTTTTGTCTCAAGCCTGGACCCTTTCCAGTGCATGATCGGAACGTCAGTCTGGTTGCTGCACGTCAAGGGTTTTTGAAGTTTATTAATAAGAAACAAATTTGACTACACTTTGCCACCGCAATTTAACTGCAATTTAACTGCATTGCTACGACACATTTCCTTTTGACCTCAGATTTTAGGGAAGGTGTGTAGAGCTGGTGATACACGTGGCCCAGGCATGCACAGAGCTAAATGTATAATGAGAAATGCAAATTGGGAAAGCAATAATAGAAAAAAGCTATATATCCGTGAGAACTAAGGAAGCAGAGGCTAAATGAAGAATCACTGGTTAAAAAAAAAAAAATTAAGTCCCTACCATTTGACAGATTAAAAAAAATAAATGTATTACAAGAACATTCACACCTGTTAAGGAATAAGATTGTTTAAAACATTGGCCTGCCTTCAGGTTTTTAAGCGTTTCACCTAAAGAATTAAAGAAGAAACATTCTCATAGTATCCAACAAGGTGTATTATTCTAGAAATTAATCTTTCCAGCCTTAGCTGTCTGAAGATCAGCAGTAGCCCTCCTACCTGAGGAAAGAGTTCTAAATCAAAAATAGGGTATTTAACACACGTAAAGATAAATGCAGTCCTATCTAAACAGGATCCCCAAATATCTTTGAGTCTCTATGAAATGATCCAGGAACAAAGAGCCTGATATAAATGACCCATGAGACCACTGACCTCAGGCAGGTGGTAAAGGCTCCCCGTGATGTCTGTATTAGCTACCAATTTCCACGTAACAAAGGACACCAAAACCTAGTGGCTTCTGCCAACAGTAAACATCATCTCGCACTTTCTCTCTGTCACAATTTGAGAACAGCTTCTCCTGGTGGTTCTGGCTTTCAGTCTTTGATGCAGATTCGGGCCTGGCATCGGGTGGGCTGCCAGGGGGCCTGGCTTCACCGCTGCTGCTCACGTGGTTTGCAGGAGTCCCGACTGTTGGTTGGAAGCTTCAGGTCATCATCACTGAGTTTGCTCACTGGTGGCTCACTGACTTCCCAACATGGAAGCTCGCTTCCCCAGAGCAGGGATCCGAGAGAGGGCCAAAGTCAAGCTGCAGTTCCTTTTTGATCTAGGCTTGCAAAGTCATTGCAGTAATTCCTGCAACATCCCCTTGGTGACACAAACCAGTCCTCTCTTCCTGCAGTGGAGGGTGAACAGTACAAAAGAGTAAGTCCCAGGAGGTGAGGGTCTCTCTGGGGCCATCTTGGAAGCTGACTACCACATTGTCATGGCAGAGGATTGGAGAAGTGCCTTCAGAGATCATCTAGGATATGTTTGCAGTGTCAAATTAAATTTAAATTCAAAAATATAGTTGGGAATGCTAAAGTAACTTCAATACCTAAACTTAAAAATGTAAAAGCATACATAAATCACGTGATGTTCCAATTATTTTTATAAGAAATATGAAAATGTGACTTTTTCATCCTGGACAGGATAAGCAGAGCCAAGAAGCAGACATGGTAAACAGGTATTGTGGAGAAATCCAGTCAATACCTGAGTGGTTTTCAAATTCTCATTAAGATTGTAGACAGTAAAGATCTATTAATTTTTCATTCCGCTTTGACCATTCATTCAAAAAAAATGTTTATTCTCTGTTAATAGCATATCCTAGCTCTTTACTCTTTAAAGATGATAATAATGTGAATAATCATGAGGATGGAGAGAGGAATTTCTAGAAGAAAAGGTAGCAGCTACCAGCTGCTTCCCGAATCTTCAGCAACTTCCTCTGCCTATATTACGGAAACATTCACAAACCCATCCCATCTTTGGAAATAAGCACCGGTTCTGTAACCCAATGCCATCACCCAGTTCTGAGACCGGCCCTTCCTCCCTTTCATAGCCAATATTTTAGAAAGGCTGTTCCTCATTCTGACTAGTCTTCCCTGTTTTCCCTCCCTCCTCAAATCCCCACCCTCTGCTGTCCACCTCCACCATGTCACAGAATTCAAGCTCGCTCAATTCGCCACCAGCTGCCTTGCTCTCAGATCTGAGTATGACTTAGTGTCTGCGTCCTTGTCTCTGACAGTTCAGTATGACTGGCCAGTTGACCTTGCCATCCTGCTTAAAGAATCGTCCCTCACTGTGGACTCCATGACATCTTACCCCTTTTCTCTTCTTACCGTGTCCTTTGTTGTTTTCTCCTCTCTAAATCTAGCCTCTCTGTAAATGAGTGTTTTCAGAGCTCTCTCCTAGCTCCTGTCCATTCTCTCCACTTCTCCTTCAAGACTTCAGTTACCATCTGTGTGATGCTAAGGTACAGAACTCAGGCAGGGCACCTGGGGGGCTCAGTCCGTTGAGCATCTGACTCTTGATTTCAGCTCAGGTCATGATCTCATGGGTCACGGAATCGAGCCTCACATTGGGCTCCATGCTGAGTGTGGGGTCCACTTGAGATTCTCTCTCTCCCTCTCCCTTTGTCCCTACATCCACTCAAACTCTCTCTCTCTCTCTCTCTCTCTCTCTAATAAATAAATAAATAAATAAATAAATAAATAAGTATTAAAATAAAGATGCCGCATTCAACCGTGGCTTTCCACCCTTACTCATCTAATGTGTATCTTCCTCTTAGAGGCTCCACCAACACCACCATCAAACTTAACCCAGCCAGAGTTGAACTAGTCATCTTCTCCCACAAGCTTGTTTTGACTTGTTCAAAACTAGGTTTGAGCCCCTTTCTCAACCAGAAACTAGGTCTTCATCCTTGATGCCTCCTTCCCCCAGCCCCTAGATACACTGCCCACCACCTAACCATTCCTGGTTCATCCTTCCTACATCTCTCCCATATCTGTTCAGTTCTCTCCAGTCCACCTGGCAGTACTTTCCACAGGGACCTTCTGGATGAAAGGGCTATGATTCTAACTGACCTGCCTGTCTCCAGGTTGCTGTGGTCAGAGTGATGGCTGTCTGGTCAGATCTAGGTCAGGTGCCTGGGTGATCCCGTCGAGGACCTTGCTTCTTCTCCTATAACTCTTTGCGCATTGCATCACAAATACCTGTTTACATTTTGAGTCTCCCAGCTGCCAAGTAACTTTCAGACCACCGTAAGACATTTGCAGCCAGACTATCTGGGGGGACCTTCACCCACGACAAGGTTGGACCACAGGAAGCACAGGGGAGGTTGTCGACAAGAAGGAAGTTCAACGCCCATCCGCACATTCTCCCTCCCAATGCTGCCTTGGGTCAGACACCCTCTCTGAGCTCTTTCCTCTTGGACCCTTCAGCATCTGTAATCTTTGCTGCTACAGGGCGCTGTGGGGGGAATAGGGACAGTTTGATGGCGCCATCGGAGCAGAATGGAGAGTGTGGAAGCCCCTGCAGCCCAGTTTTCTTGGGCCATAGGTTTCTCCCCAGCTTTTGTCATCAGCAGAGATGATCATCACCCGTCCTCCAGGGTGAAGCCACAAGCCTCGTGCTTGGCCCAGGAACGAGTGCAGCCACCAGCAGAGAGCCAACTGTTTTCTGTCTAAGATCGGGCTGGCCGCTGCCATGTCACTTTTTTTTTTTCCTGTGACAAAATATACATAACGTAACATAACACAGTTTTAACCGTATTTAATTGTCCAGTGTGGTGGTGTCAAGCATCTTCCCATTGTTCTGCAACTGTCACCACCCCCTGTCCCCGGAACTCTTTCTGCATCCCAAACAGGAGCTCGGTACCCATTCAACAGCAGCTTCCCTCCTCCACCCAGCCTCTGGCCCCCACCCTTCTAGTTCCTGTCTCTATGGTTTGACTACTCTAGGTATCCCATGTACGTGGAACTATACAGCCATTGTCCTCTTGTGTCTGACTTATTTCACCCAGCAGCATGTCTTCAAGATTCATATCGTATCACGTGGTAGAAGTCCATTTCTTTTAAAGACTGAACAGTATTTCATTGTAGGGATGCACCCTATCTCTTGATCCATCTATCTGTTAGTGAACATTTGGGTTCTTTCTACCTTTTGGTTATTGTGAATAATGCTGCCGTGAACATGGGTGAACAAATAAGGGTTTGAGTCCTTCCCTCCAGTTCTTTGGGTTGTATTCACGGCATGGGACTCAGTGGGCCATCTGGGCATCCTGTTTCATTTGCTGAAGAACCACCATACTCTTTGCTAGACTGGCTGCACCATTTTCCATTCCCACCAGCAATGCGCAAGGGTACTAATTTTTCTGCACCCTTGACAGCACCTGTTACTTCCCATTTTTTTGATAATAGCCATCCTAATGGGTACGAAATGGCATTCAGTTTTGTTTCCCGGTCTGTCTTAAACCACATTATCTGACTGAATCTCCAACTGCCAGCAGGAGTTTTAGACTTCTTTGTGAGGCCTTTGTACAAATCAGAAACATGTCCTTGTGTGGAAAAGTGATACCGCACATCCTGGGGCTGTGTTTCCCTATCCTGGCCCTTGAAGGTTAATGGAACACAGAGACAACTCAGAGAAATCTGACATCTGTCCCACTAGCATGTATGTCCCATGGAGAGAGGCTTTCACAGACTTGTCACCAGCTAAGTCACCCCCCCACACACACACACTTATTATCACCATGGTTGGACATTGCTAGTGTCCTTCCTGTTTGTTTAATGCATCCCCCCAACAACACTTTGAGCTTGAGGGAGGCATACCGTGCCTGCTTCATCCTGGCAAGGAGTAAGTCATTCAAAACCTTTTGTTAAGTACTCTTTCTTTTAAGAAGATTGTTAGTCTTTCTTCAAATCAGTAAAAACAGAATTTGCTTTTATTACTTTGTTTCTTCTATTTTAGAAATTCTTGTAAATGCACAGAGCAGGCACATAGAAGCATAGTCCACTGATATCTGAATTCCGCCAGTGTCATGAAGTCTCAGAATGAAAACCACATAAACCAGGGAGAGAGGAAGGGACTGGCCATGAGGAAATAAAGATGATCAGTTAGAATGGACAGAGTACATCACGTGATTTTTTCTTCAATTTTAATGATAAAGACTTGGCATCAAACAAAAAACATTTTTAATGGGAAAGTTTGGCAAAATATTTATGTATTTCCTATCTGGTGATATGACATTTTTCTTGTAAGATACTAATATAAATGTAAAAATAATTATATACCCTTTTAAGGGAGATAAAAGTACTGTAACGGGGCACCTGGGTGGCTCAGTTGGTTGAGCGGCTGCCTTCGGCTCAGGTCATGATCCCGGAGACCCGGGATCGAGTCCCACATCGGGCTCCCTGCTCGGCGGGAAGCCTGCTTCTCCCGCTCTCACTCCCCCTGCTTCTGTTCCCTCTCTGGCTGTGTTTCTCTCTGTCAAATAAATAAATAAAATCTTTAAAAAAAAAAAAAAAAAAAAAGTACTGTAACTTCTTAGTAAATATGAGCTTGAAAACACTGTTCCCCTTGCCCCCATAGTATCTTGTACGCTGACATCGTTGGCTTCACCCGGCTGGCCAGTGACTGCTCTCCAGGGGAACTGGTCCACATGCTAAACGAGCTCTTTGGAAAGTTCGACCAAATTGCAAAGGTGAGTAGCAGTGAGTCCCTTCTACCTTGAGGCTTTATAAAATCGTGGCTTACTTTTTCTCTGGTCCTTTATCAATTCTTTGTTTTTTCATAGAGCACTACTTGAAACTGGTGTTTATAGATTTGTTTGTGGAGTTTATTTGCCATTGGGCTCTGATGAGTGTCATTTCTCAGGGATGGGAAATGTTGGAGCATATAGTTAGCACATGTTTGCATCTATTTTTAAAACTTCTGCGTATGGAGAGCTCAGCGCACGTATAGTAAATACACTCAAGATGGTGAGTTTGAGATCCACATCCCTGTGCTCTGGTGCTGTTCTGAGTTCCTCTTTTTAGGCATTTTCACGTTAGGGAGTTGGAGACATGATCGCCTATCATCCAGTTGTAACTATTTGTCTATTCAGCACCCTGGGAGAACCGCTAAGATAGGGTGCATGTCTCCCCCCAAGCCCTTTACTTACCATTATCATCTCATTAATATCCGTTGACCCTTCTGCCACCTGAACAGAAATGTGAGTTCTATATTTGCTGTTCCTATGCTCATGGAGAGGAAATGGTGACAGGTAATTTAAAACCATTCTAGAACTTGCATATTTACTGGAACCATGAGAGTCACTGTTGGGAATAGCGACAGGAATTATTTCCTCCCTTGCCAGCCCTTTACTTCCACCTCATAAAGCATTACCAGTCAGCCTCATTCTTTCTTTGAATTATTTCCAGCAAAAAATACTTCATTATGCTGATTAAAATGAATTATTTATATATGGAAGAGAGAGTTGGTCCCAAATTTAGTTCTCGGCAAGATTCATCTTGCTTTTCAACCATGCAGAACATTCCAGGCAAGCCTCTTAGGAATTAGTGGGACTTGCTGATGCTCACAGGGTCACTCCGGGGTCAGTCTCCCCAGGAGGTTCCTTTTGCTGCCAGCCTGACCATGGTGGATGTCACTGGGGATTTTTTTTAAAAAGCAATTAGAGTATAGCACAGCTTTCTTCCTTTTACCAAATTGAAGGAAGGGGTTGAGATTTTTGGGTGCTCATGTTTAGAAAAAGATGTTTTTTAAACTTAAATGGTATCTTCAAAGTTTGAAGTAATAAAAGGTCACTTTGGTCACATTAGGAAGAAACACCCCAGTCTCGGCAGGTGATAGTGTAGCTCTAGTATTAACGTGCCGTTCTCCCTCCGTGCGAGTCTCAGTGTCTGAATGTCCTCTTCTGATAAAGGCACCAGTCTTATTGGATTGGGGACCTACCCTACTCTGGTATGACCTCATCTGAACTCATTATCTCTGCTGTGAGGTCAGGTTCACACTCACCAGGTGTTATGACTTCAGTATGTGAATTTGGGGGCAACAAAAACTTCATTGCTCACAACAGAAATAGTTAGTGCGACCTTCCGGAACTCTCTGATGGTTTGAACAGAGGAATGTCCAGGCAGCATCAGATTATAGCCTAAGATGACTTGACCCACCCATTGTTGTCACCGAGGGGGCATGTTTTGGGAACAAGTTCATGCCTCATGGTTAAATAACGTAGTGGTGGACAGCATCGTAAGCGCACAGCTCAGCCAATTGAGAGAACGCAGCATAAAGCACATAACTAACCTAAGGAACTCAACATCATGCACTTATTTTTTTAATCTTCTAAACCACCTTGCTGAGGTATAATTGACATATGAAAAATTGTCCATATTTAATATATAAACTGTAATGACCTTGAGGATAAGCGTACACCTGTCAACCATCCTGCAGTCTGTGCTATAAATATATCCACCACACACAGATGTGTCCTCTTGCCTTCATTATTTATTATTGATGATGATGATGATGATGATGATGTGATTAAAACACTTAACGTAAGCTCTACCTTCTTAGCACATTCTGGAGTATACAATACACTATTGTTAACAATAGGCACTATGCTATCTGCATGGTAGATCTGGAGGACTTACTCATCTTACGTAACTCAAACTGTGTGCCCTCTGACCCATACCCCCCATTTTCCCCCTCCCATCAAGCCTGGCAACCACCAGTCTACTCTCTACTTCTGTGAAATTGACTATTCTAGACTCCTCATCTAAGTGAGATCATGCAGTGTTTATCGTCTGGATGTCCTGAATAGAGTCAGGCTTGTTTCACTTACCAAATTTAGTTGAAAAGCACGTTTAGAGGACCATACACAATAACCAACTGGGATTTCTTTCTGGGATACAAGGATGGTTCAACACACAACTCAGTCAACATGATAGACCACATTAATGGATGGAAGGCTAGAAATTACATTATCAGTAGATGCAGAGAAAGCATTTGATAAAATTAAGCACACTTTTATAATAAATACTCTTAATTGATAACATATAGAAAAAACTTAACAAAATAAAGCAATATATGTAAAGCCCATCGTTGACATATTATACTCAATGGTGGAAAACCAACGTTTTCTCCTCCGAGATGAGGAACACAGTAAGGATGCCTGCTCTCACCACTTCTGTTCAACATAAACCTGGAAGTCCTAGCCAGAGCAGTTAGGCAAGAAGAAGAAATAAAAGACATCCAAATCAAAAAAGAAGAAGTAAAATTATCTCTGTTTGCAGATTGCATGACCTTGTATGTAGAAAACCCTAAAATGTACACAAAATCTGTTAGAACCAATAGATGGGCGAGTGTCTGCATGGCTCAGTCAGTTGGGGGTCGATTCTGATTTTGGCTCAGGTCATGATGTCAAGGTCCTGACATCAAGCCCTGTGTTGGGCTCCAAGCTCAGCTGGGAGACTGTTTCTCTCCTCCCTCTCCTACTACCTCTCCCTCCACTCGTGTTCTCCCTCTCTGTCAAATAAGTTATTTTTAGAAAAGAACTAATAGACAAATTTACTGAAGTTGCAGGATACAAAATCAATGTACAAAACCAGTTTCATTTCCTTATACTGATAAGGAGGTATCTGAGAAGGAAATCAAGAAAATAATCCCATTTACGTTAGCATCAAAAAGAACACAATACTTAGGAATAAACTTAACCAAATAGGTGAATGACTTGAACACTGAAAACTATAAAACATGGATGAAAGGAATCTAAAAAGACACAAATAAATAGAAAGACATCCCATGTTCATGGGTTGGAAGAACTAAAATGTACAGGAGCCAATGCCATTCCTATAAAAATCCCAGTGCCATCTTTTACAGAAACAGAAAAAAAAAAAACCCACCTAAAATTCATACAGAACCACAGGAGACCCCAAATAGCCAAAGCTATTTTAAGCAAGAAGAAGAAAGCCGGAGGCATCACACTTCCTGATTTCAAAATGAATTACGAAGCTCCACAATTAAAACAGTATGATACTGACATTAAAAACAGAAACACAGACCAATGGAACAGAACTGAGGCCCAGAAATAAACACATGCATATATGTGTGTGGTCAACAGACCTTTGATAAGTTTGCCAAGAATTCACTTTTGTTCATCTTAGTGTGTTCTAGTTTCAGAAGATCTATTTAGGAAGTATGGGAAGGAAGACCTATTAGGATGTCATTGTTTGCCTCTTTATTACTTAGAGATTTTTAATCAGGAATTGCTAAGCACATCATCTCCAGCACCATAGTGTGTGAAAGTATTCCCTAGCCTGTGGGCTCTCTATCTCACGGGGAAAGAAATGTGCAAAATCTTCAACAAACCTAACATGTACTTAAGAACAAGAAAATCTTAGGTTCATTTTATTATTTTAGATTTGTTCAATTTACACATAAGCCTGTCTTTAGTGTTAAAAGGAAAGAAACTGTTTGGCACATCTTTGGGGTTTTTTGTTTGTTTGCTTTTTTTTTTTTACTTTGTCTTCTTTTTTTCCCTTAATGACGAATCTGTAAAGTAACTAGAAAAGTCAGAAATGCATGTAAGATTAAGGCATATGGATGAAGCTAATCTCAATATCATAATATAAAATCAATCCAGCCTAGAAAAATAATGAGTCCCACTTCATATTAAAACAGTTTAACCTAAGGTCAGAATTAAGTTTTAAATTACTTGGCAATGTTGAATGGTGGCTTATTGCATTATGGAGATGTTTATCATATGTTGTGTTCTCAGGTAAGAATCTGGCGTGGCTTTAAAATAAGAAAGACATCCATGAGCATAGTAGGGAATAACAATTCTGATTCCAGTCAAATTCTGATAATTTACTGTCCTAGAAGATTCTGCTCTGCATGGAAGATCTTATTTCACTGTCAGTGCTTGGGATGTTTGGACTGGAGAGAACGAGCCTGTCGTTATACTCCTCTACTACTGTTAAGAGTAAATCATTCCAGAACATTCTCTCTGCTTTCATTTCCGTCCCCTTTTCCCGATTCTTCCTGCTTTGGCAAATGGGTGTGTGGGAAGGGTGGTTCATTCTTGTTTGGCCATGAAGGGAAACCCAGCCGGTACTTATTTCTATGCCTACAAACCCTAGGTCACTGTGATGGTGTCAGTCGAATTAGCATTTGATATTTGGAATATGTGCTGAGTGCAACTGAATGCTGTGATTTCTTCTTCCAGGAGAATGAATGCATGAGAATAAAAATTTTGGGAGACTGCTACTACTGTGTGTCCGGACTGCCTATCTCTCTCCCGAACCATGCCAAGAACTGTGTGAAAATGGGGCTGGACATGTGTGAAGCCATAAAGTAAGTGTAAGGCTTAGTAGGATCTTTTTTAACTGTTTAAGAATCTCACGTTATAATTCTCACTCACAACTATTTCTGTTTTTCTGTCTACTGGGAATAAAAACATTATTGAGCCTTTAAATATAAGTGTGCAGGGACCCAAATATTGGCGTGTGAGTAACTCAGGCCAAAGTAAGACTTCTATGTTTTGTGTTTTTATGGTTAGCCTTAGATTACAGTAAGGCCAAGGTAGAAATCTGTGGGCAAGGAGAGTTCGGGTTGTTTCTAAAGCAATTTTTTTTTCATTTAAATACCTTCTCTAATCTTACGGGAAATCTCTGTGCTCTTACCATCTGACAGTTTCATTTTTCTTTCCTTTTTTTTTTAAGTTTTTAGTTAAATTCCATTTAGTTAACCTAGAGTATATTGGTGTCAGGGGTACAATTTAGCAATTCAACACCCCTGTCCAATCTAACAAACAATATGGCTGCACTTGAGTTGTCAGGGGGAAGGTAGTTTTTATGACCAGATTGCAATTCATGTAGATTTCCAAAATTACTTCATCTAGTCAAAAATGCTCACCTCTATAAACTTAGTTTTAGTTTATGTACATAGAGTATGTTTTCTATATTATATTTAAAGTTTCTTTCATCACAGTTCTGGAGAAGCTATCCTTATGTCAAATAACATTTCAGTTCACAAGCACCAGATAAAAATGTAAGGTACAAACTTAATTTTTGTTACCAGGGCCATAATATTCTTCTTTTTTTATTTTTAAAGATTTTATTTATTTATTTGACAGAGAGAAACACAGCCAGAGAGGGAACACAAGCAGAGGGAGTGAGAGAGGGAGAAGCAGGCTTCCCGCAGAGCGGGGAGCCCGATGTGGGGCTCGATCCCGGGGCTCCAGGATCATGACCTGAGCCAAAGGTGGTCGCCTAACCAACTGAGCCACCCAGGCACCCCCATAATATTCTTCTTTAGTAATGCCCATGGTAGAAGCCAGAATATCCTTATAAATGGTAAAAGCCCTTGTTTTTTGCTTATACAATTGAAAGATTTTATGTATTGGGTTTTTTGATTGCCCATTTTAGTCAAGCAATTTTACCCAAACCCATACACATTTTCAGTCTAAACAGGACAGGAATTATATGGTTGATGCCCTATTTCCTTGCCTCAGGTGTAGAGTAAATGGGCTTTCAGTGGGAAAGCAGCAAGTCACCATGTATGTGGGCCACATGATGAAGTGAACTAAAAAGGTTTGCACATGGCTTCCCCGGGGCTTCCAGACATGAACAATGAAGCCCACACTGCCTCCAGTGAGTATGGGCGATCTCAGTGGTCCCCATCCTCTAGGTCAGTAGAAGTGACCACAGACTACTGTGAACCGACCAGCCTTGGGAGGCAAGTGCATGAAGTGGAATTGAAGAAAGAACAGAGATGGGACGATTAGTCAGCGTTGGACTCACTTTGTCCCTCCTGCTTCTTCCCCAAAGTAACTCATTTGTCTTCTCTGACATGAAAAATATTTTTACTTTGTTTCAGAAGTAATTAACTATCTCCGACACTCTCTGGGTCTAGACAGTGTAAGCAAATCTAATCAGTAAAACTAATGGGTTTTCTCAAATTTATAACCTGCCCTTGGAGGCAATCTCTGTGTAGGTTTCCAACATGGGATGAAATGGGTTCTAGTGGGAGAAAGGGTTTTTTTAATGTACTTATTATGTGCATCAATGATATATCAGATTACTGAAGCTTGACTTCTGCTTTGGGGTCAACTCTTTCCCAGTTCTGTTATGTTTACATTATTCCAGCACATTGAAGAGCTGTTAGGGAAAAGAGTAGTTCATTCTGCCCACTGGCATATCACCGACTCATCAGTAATGTTTTTTGTTATATATTTTATCATGGTAAAATAATACATAACATAACTCTTGCCCCTTAACATTTTTACATGTACAATTCAGATGCATTAAGTACACTTAAAATGTGGGCAACCTGCACCATGGTTCACTTCCAAGACCTTGTCATCATCCCAGACAGAAACTTCACACCCACTAAGCAGTAACCCCCCCATTCCTCTGTCTTCCCAGCCCCTAGCAACCTCTTTCCTACTTTCTGCCTCCGCGAACTTGCCTTTTCTAGATGCCTCATGTGCACAGAATCACACAGTTTCTATTGGCCAGTATTTGGCTTATTTCACATAGTGTAATGTTTTCAAGGTTCATCCAAATTGTGGAATATGTCAGTCCTTCATTCCTTTTAACAGTGGAGGAATTGATTCCATTGTGTATGAGTATACTGTGTCTTATTTATCCATCCATGGTGGATACGGCGGTGATATCTCATGTCCAGAATCTCAGCAATGTTAGAAGATTGAGGAAACTTTCCAGAACTCTTGCTTTTAACTAAACATGAGCTTCAGCTCGGGCAATGGTTGGTGTGTCTCTGTGCTTTGCACTTATTAACCAAGGGCGTCCATATTCTCTCTCCATTATAGTCACCTGTTCCGCTTCTATGCATTTGACAAAGTGATGAGTGATAGGTTGTTTCCTTCAGCAAAGGACAGGAACAGAGAGGGTATCTTGGCAAATGTTAGGAATTCTTTGTTCTTCTAATATACAAGAGCAGGTAATCCCTTTCCCATGTATTGAATCACAGGATGCAGAGAATATGAGAATGCTAATTTTTTCAGAGAGAGCACACTCAGAGTTGGAATTTCTCCAGGTTACCTCAGGTTTCTCCTAGGAAGCAGCAACATGGATCCAGGAACACGTGGCTGTACTTTCCCTCCAGGTTTGGACCTCCACATGTGTTCAGCACCTCATTCTGTTAGCTAACGAATGGCCACAGTCGGGGCTTGGAATATTCCCAATGCTTAGATATTTTTTTTTTCCCTGTCATGAAAATGTAAACTCCTCTTAACTGAGGAGGTAATAGGCAGAATCCTGACTTTGTAACTAATTAGGGTTCCTCTTAGACTGCAGTGATTTTCTTCTATTGTCACAAGCTTTAAGCAAGTACTTTGATATTTTTCTATAGATCAGAAAGGTTGCATCCAAATGCATTAAAAGATGTGGTTAGCCAATTCATCTGAACCCTTGACCAATCCATTTTTTTAGAAAAGACGCAAAGGACATGGAGATGGTTTTAAAAGAGGGTATCATGTGTTAACTATTACAACCTGATTGCATTCAACAGGTGCCACACATAAATGCGCTTTAAATTTTAACTCATTTCAATTTCAAAGCAATCCGGTGTGATAGAAACAACTCCTATCCCCATTTTCCAGATGAGAAAACATAGGCACAGAGAAGTTATAAATAACTTTCCTAAGATTATACAGTAAGAGAGTGAAAAATGACACAATTTGAGGTTCTCTTTCTAAAACTTGTGCTCTTAACCACTGTTCCCCTATTTTGAGTTGACCTTTTGGGTCAACTTCTTCAGGCAGTGGACAGTGGGCAGCAGAGAGAGGAGGCAGTGGAGCCATCTTGAGCAGAGGCCCAGAGTTGAGGACCATATGGTGCCTAGGCAGCCATAAGCCGATAGAGGACGCAGCGACAGGGGGCAGCCCACCAGTGTCATGTTGAGGCTCTGGCCCATTGTGTGGGCAGGAGTGAAGGCTTTGGGTGACTCACATGGTACCCAGTAGGTTGTGGTCTTTTTTGTGAAAAAACAGAGCAGGATGATGGGGAAGGAGGAAGGGATGGGAGGGGAGGAAAGGAGGAAGGGATGGGAGGGGAGGGAATAGCTCTGTAAGTTCCTTTTTCAGGTCATTTGTTTTTACATTGTGGATCCGTTTCTTCTTGTCACTTCTTACCACTTTTTGCATGCCCAAGTGCTGTCACTGTGTCACTGAAGCATGACATCCATGCCGCTGGCCTTTTGAGATGCTTATTTACCTGGTAACCTCTGCCGTGCTGGGTTCCCGTCAGTGTGATCACTGCCCTGCACATTTGCCCTGGGGTAATTCTCTCCATGTACCTCAGGACGCCTCCCTATATACTTTTTCTGCAGTAATGTTTCATCGATAAATACATTTAGTTGGCAGAAATAAATAAGCTTTTCCATTTTCCATTAAAGGAAGTTCTTCATTTGTCTCTGTAAAGGAGTTACTGATCAGGTCCTAAAGTATTTTTAAAACAATTGTTTTTAATTAGTTTCTTTTTAATGATACCTTCCTTGCACATGATTCAAGCTTTTTAAAGAGTTTTGTTGTTTTTGTTAAAGGCTGTGCACAATGAAATGCTTTAACCTCATGGCTAGTTTTTTTGAGAAATTCCTATTCAGGCTGAAATCATAGGCTTATAAACACGGCATACTGTCCTTATCAGCAGAAAACATTCCCTGGGGACATGCATCGTGCTAAGTGCTAGAATCATGATGGCAACACAGACTCTTTCTGACAGTACAAGGCAATGTCACATGATTCTAGTCTGAAAATTTGGAGCAGGTGTCAGCACGTGATAGGTGCCTGATACATATATTTGTTGAAAAAGCCAAAGCTACAGCTGAAGTGCTGCATCAGTACCAACAGTCTGGCCTGACGTGGCTGTTGCAGCTCTGGAGCTCTTGGTCTAGACTGGAAGCAACCAGAAACAAACAACCTTTCTCTTGGCACAGAGCAGCAATCTTCTGCCACAGGAGGGAGTCATGACTCTATTTCCAATAGTCTGGAAAATTCTGAGTAACACAGTGCCCTGAAAATTGGCCAAGAGCCAAAGGAAGAAGAGGGTGTTTCCAGATGGTGATGCTTCTTTCCTTCTTTTCAGGAAAGTGAGGGATGCCACTGGAGTGGATATCAACATGCGCGTGGGAGTGCATTCTGGGAATGTTCTCTGCGGGGTGATTGGTCTCCAGAAGTGGCAATATGACGTGTGGTCACATGACGTTACCTTGGCCAATCACATGGAAGCCGGAGGCGTCCCTGGGTAAGGCCAGTCTAGATTTCTCTCTTCAAGCGGTGGACACGGTTGGAAATGCCAGATGAGGAGATCAACAGCGGTCTGCGGGGCATCTGATGGTTTCTGATGGCCCTCTCAGCACCCCGTGATTCCTGCCCAGCGGCCCCTTACATGTATTAGATTAACAGGAACTCTCAAGTCTCAATCCCACCACCCCACGACTCATGGTCAAGGACTATGGATATCAGACCATGAATTACTTGTACATATTTTTAAGGATGTGAGTAGTGACCTCGGGGAAAGGTGTTTTATAATGCAGTGCGCATGTGGCATTTCTTTGTCACGGGTGACCTCTGAAGCCAAGACCAGCGAAATGAGCAAACGGTCCCATCTCCCTCCAGTTACAGGAGCGTGATTCAAACAGGAGAATTCTGACGCCCGTGCTATAACGTGGAGACACGTGGAAGCAAGCCCTGAGAAAGAAAATCCGTGCTTTACTACACATCAGCGCGCTCCCTGAAAGGCCTTTGGCATGGGCTTCGAAAATTACACTTGCACACAAAACTTCCATAGGATCGAGTTTTAGTTGCCATAATTCACCACACCCACCGTACAGGTTTCTGTGAGTGCAGACAAGCCCAAAATGTTAGTCTCGTGACCTCTGCCAGCATCTTTCCAAAGCCTTATTTATTTATTTATTTATTTATTTATGCATTTTAAATATTTTATTTATTTCTTTGGCAGAAGCACAGTGAGAGAGGGAACCCAAGCAGGTGGGGAGAGGACAGAGAGAGGGAGAAGCAGGCTTCCTGCCCAGCAAGAAGCCCAATGTGGGGCTCAATCCCAGGACTCCGGGATCATGACCTGAGCTGAAGGCAGATGCTTAACCACTGAGCCCACCCCAAAGGCATCCCCAAAGCCCTATTTAATAAAATATAAACCCATATTACAATCCATTTTGCCAAGAACGTAGAGTCCTTCCTTCCTTTGGGGTAGAAGATATTATTCCTGAAATCACAAGTAAATAGAAAAACCTTCATGTTTATCGTTACCTATCTTGACTGTGGTTTTAAAATGGAATTTCAGACGTGTTCACATTTCTTCCGTCACTCTGGAACACTTGAACGGCGCTTATAAAGTGGAGGAAGGAGACGGTGACATCAGAGACCCATATTTAAAGCAGCACCTGGTGAAAACCTACTTTGTCATCGACCCCAAGGTCAGTACTGTAAGAGTCTATGATTAACCTGTGACTTCGTGATGAAGATAGAAAGGGCCAAGTGCCTGATACAGATAAGTGTTTTTAGTCAAGAATCCATTGAAAACTTTGCTGGTCTTTGCCCCTAAAATGACTTTATATGCATAGCGGTTTGATCATGGCACATGTTTTATAATCATATATTAAATATTTATTAAAGTAACAGTGGAAATGAATTGCTTGCTTCTCTGGCGAGGTTACTGTCTGCATGTGGGGTTATCAGTTAGCGAATGTGTATGTCAGTCCTCGATGCTTCTGGAAGGCTCTCTGTGTGCTCACCCTGGCAACTGGGAAACTACATAAAGATAAAAGGTTTTGCTCAGGGCTTCAGATGATAAAAGTCTCATGAGATGAAGTAGGATGAACATAGAAGAAAAAGGAAAGGAAGACATTTCTAAAAGATTAACCAGGAAGTGTCACTGAGCAGAAATGGTTAACTTGGAGGCAGTAAAGTGCCCCGTTCCCTGGACGACTCGCCTGGCCGCGCAGAGTTAGGACTGTCTCTCAGTGCGTTCACACCAGATGTCGGGCCCGAGCACGGGCTCCAGCTCTCCTTTCTTATCGGCCTTCTCAAATTCCTGCCAAATGAGTAGCGCTGCTATTTACAGATTAAGAATCTGAAGCTCCCAGGGGTTATGTAACTTCCCCCAATCACGCAGCTGGTAAACAGTGCAGTCTATCAGCAAGAAACACCTCTGAACTGTCGAAACCAGTCTCGCCGAGTGAACAAGGGCAGGGACGCTCACCGGGGGTGGCCTCCCTGAAACCCCAGGTTCACCTCTGCAGACGCATGTTCAGCTCACCTGATGGTTGATCTGGAGACACATGTGTATCAGTCAGGAAGAACTAGGCGGTAATGACAGCAGGGAGGAGGCCAAAAACAATGTGTACAGAGAGCACCGTGCCCCAGCAAGGAGCACCCGAACATGGATGCGAAAGACCATTCTGCTTCAGAAAACAGCCCCGATCTCTAGCCACTGCCCCTTTAGGAAAGCACAATCACCAAGAAAAAGTTGAAACAGAGCAGCCTATCTTGTTTAAGAATTTACTTTGTAGAAATGCCCATTAAAATGGCTATTATTTTTCCCCAAATTTAAATTACAGGTGTCTTTTATTTTCTGGGGGAAAAAAAGTCACTCAGCTTAGAGTTTCTAACACTGGAAAGCAGTCCCACTGCAGGAGGAGGGAGGGCAAGGAGCCATGGAGAGCGAGGGGCCGACATGGGAGGAACCCCAGAGTCTGGGCGAGGGAGCAGGCAGGAGAAGTTCAGCCCCATGGTGTGCCAGGGGTAATTCTTTGTTTCTCACCCCAAGGGAGAACGAAGGAGCCCTCACCTCTTTAGACCACGCCACACCCTCGATGGAGCCAAGATGAGGGCCTCGGTGCGCATGACCCGGTACCTGGAGTCCTGGGGAGCGGCCAAGCCCTTCGCACACCTGCATCACCGAGACAGCATGACCACGGAGAACGGCAAGATCAGCACCACGGTAGGCCCCCCGCAGCGCCGAAGCGCGCGCCCCAGGACTCCCCAACCCGAAAGGTGGGCGTCGCCTGCCAAAATAATGTGGGTCTGTGAGAAGCCAGCTTTCCCGTCTCCTCAGGGAGGCCCTTGCAAACAGCTCTTCGGGTGTGAAAAGGGGCCAGGTTCCCGTCGCTACCGGTCTGGACCAGTGTGATTTTGCATGATAACTTTATAACCCAGGACCATTTTTACTTACTCGTTATTTCATTCGGTTCTTAGCAACTGAATACAGTTGAACTTCTTCCTTTCTTTCTTCCTTTCTTCCTCCCTCCCTCCTTCCGTCCATCCTTCCCTCCATCCTTTCCTCCCTCCCTTCCTTCCTTCCGTCTCTTTATTTCTGTTTGTCATGGCATTTTGTCTGTTTGTTTGCTCTCATGAAGTAGAAAGCCCAGATGCCTTAAAGGGCAAAGGAAGGCGTGATGGAGTCACCCACTCCAGACTGTCTTTTCAGGGCCGCAGGTTCAGGTCCTGTCAGCTGGCAATGAAGGCTCTGCGGTGTAGCTCCTTACAGACGTCACCCTGCCTTCCGAGGGCTCATCAGGTGCCTGCTCCCTCCAGCAGGGACACTTTCATTAAGATAGCCGAAAGCCAGATACAAAATAGCCGCCCACAGGTGGTCAGAAGAGTAACTACGGAGAAGCACTTAGAATAATCCCAAAAGTGTTGTTAGATTTTTAAAACGATCTCTGAGTAAGATTCATGTATAATGGCATTACGTGTACTAGGGAGGCAGGTGAGGCAAAAAGACAGCGGAAAGTTACCTAATCCTCATCGGCTGATGAGAAGAGACCCATTAGCTTGTTAGGTGAACGGGAACTTTTCCCGTCTCCCGATGCCCCCCGCCTCCTGGCAGCCCACCGTGACAACACGCAAGCCCCCCAGACCCACGTTCTTGATTTGACTTGGTTAGATCTCTCCTCTCAACTTTCCTGGTGGTTTTTCCGCAACTGATAAGTAGATATGGTGTGACAGAAGAGTGTTTCCACTGGGCGGCCAGGGAGCCCGCCAGGACGGGTCCGAGAGCAGTCGCCGCCTGTTGGGAAAAGAGAGACCGAGAGTAGCAACCAAGTAAACAGATGCTTCCCCCAGGCGCCCCCAGGAGAGGCTGTGTGAGGACAATCTCCAGGCTCTGTCTAGTACAAGAAGCCCCTACGACGGTGTCCCGTGCTCACTTTGAGAAAGACCCCAGCCTCATTCTCATTAATATGTTCAAGAGTCAAAAACAGTCATTGCCACAAGAGACTTCTTCTGCTTAGGCCCCTCTCCAAAACTGCACTGGCTCCCGATTCAGCCTTCATAGGGCTGGTCAGGGACACGTCTCTTTACCTTATGTAATACGACCTCACATCGGCAGCACATACACTTCACTTAATGAGACTTGGAGCCTCGTTATTTTTAAGAAAATACCTTCCCTTTCGCCGGGCTCAATACGTGTCCTAATGTAACACTGGAGATGAAACAGCGAAGAAAAGTTTCTTGGAGCTGCCGGAAGCAGCTTTGTTTCAACTTTTAATTGCCGCCACAGATGGACAAAAGTGGCTCTTCTAGGGCTTTTTTTAAGTGTGTTGAACATTTGGCAGCGTGTCCCGCACGGATAAACCCTGACCAGTGTCTCTGTCCCTGTCCTTTCTCAGCACCTGCCAGCACTCATGTGTCGGTCTATTCTTTGATCAGTGAGTCGTGATTTTACGTAGTTCACTGAGGGCCATGGGTTCTTACCAGCCCAATTCAGGGATGACCCTTGACTGTAAATTTTGTGGTGCTCTTTGTGTTTTAAGGCACTTTTTAATATTTGACAGGATCGCAAGCCGTCTACGGTAACTCACAGTTTACCGGCAAGGCTTTTGTTTGAAATCATATCTGCAAACATCAGAATATCAGTTTTAAAACAATCCTGATATTTGCAATATCCAGGGTTTAGAGATGATGCCAACGTTCCGAGTATAAATACCATCTTTCTCACATTTATAATTAAGCTCCTCTTCTCCACGGGGGTAATCGTTACCTAAATGATGCTTTCCATGATAGAAGTAAAAATAGTGTTATACCTGATTATCACCGCAACATCATTCTCTAGAGTATATGTTTAGAGACTAATAACCTTTTCCATTTTGTTTGTTTTTTTTTTTAAACAGGATGTGCCAATGGGTCGGCATAATTTTCAAAATCGTACCTTAAGGTATGTATGTGTTGTACTTTCTGATTTTTAAAGGCTCTTTTTTTAAAATTTATTTCTGAAAGTGTTTATCATCAATTACAGTAACTTGGAAGGCCATTTCTTTTAAAAAGAGCAGATCCTTATGAAAAGCTCATTTAGATTGTTTTCAGCTTCTAAAAATATACTTATCAGTGTCACATTATTAAATGAGGGAGAAGGAAAACACCACCAGGTAAGCACATTAGAACTTTAAATGAGGGACTTGGAGGGAGGGGGGGTGGAGGGATGGGAGAGCCTGGTGGTGGGTACTGAGGGCACCTAATGCGTGGAGCCCTGGGCGTGGGAAACGGGGAATGAATCTTGGAATACTGGGAAAAAAAAAATTTAAGTGACAATAAATAAATAAATAAATAAATACATAGAACTTTAAATAGTTTTTCCTAAAAAATGACTCTTCTTAATATCAATATATGGTAAAAAGAAAACTGAATGTTCTTAAAATGGGTATGTCGCTTAAAAATACATTTTGTGTGTAAGTGGGAATCCTAGAGATAAAAGCAAGATAAGCTCGGCCTTTCTCTAGTGAAAAGGCCTGCCAACTGGCTCAAAAAAAGGGAAAAGTTTCACATGGTGCCCGCAGGACCCCTGTCGCCACGGGCCATCCTTTTTCATGTTCCTCTAGCTTTTGGGCTCAGAGACACTATTGGTTGGGGAGTGAAGTATTTCTTATTGAGGTCCTTAGGACAATCAATGAAAAGTCCAAAACTAAGGTCAGCCTTTCTTTTCCCACAGAGAAGTGGGTTTATTCTGTAGAAAATACATTGTAGCCAATAAAATTAAACACAATTAGATGGTCACCTGCCACATCTTTGCAAATAGTGCACCTTATTCCAGAATCTTCTTTGGGACTTCATTTGTTGTAATGAGCTCTAATTCATATTTTGTATCACATTTGAAATTTCAATACTGAGATATAGTACTTAGTGTCTATGTTATAAGAGTAGTGGATTCCTGAGCTCTTGAAGCATTAAGTGGCACATTAAAGAGAACTTATGCTAATTTAGGAATATCGTGCACCTTATAAGATGCCTTGAGAAGGTGTGACTCTTCTAGCCAATAAGCCACTGACATAGCTGTCCCCGGAAATTTCATAGGCATCTTTTCACTTTATATTCCATATTTCTTCTGCTATCTATCTCATGAGATTCTGAGATTCTACTTCAAGGGTCTATTTACTGATATTACCATGGGGGTGCCTTGTGGAAGGCCCATTTGATGTGGGCAGTGGCTTTCCGGGGCGAGTGATGTGCGGACGACAATGGCAATAAGCCGTCACTTGGATCTGCACCAGGCGTACGGTAGATCTCGCGTCAACCCTCCAGTGTAGACACTACGCCGTCACCACGTTAGAAGGGAGGACACAGAGGTGCGCAGTGTTGGGAGGCTGGCAGAGGCGAGGCCCAGATTTGTGCCCTGGCCTTGTGACACGCCCCCATCCGCGGCCCTGACTGCTCCCATGTCCTGTCAGCCTTGCTGGGAGCCTCTTCCATATTGATTCCACTTTCCTCTGTGATGCTTACATCGCTGGTGGCCCTAGGGCCTCGTGGAGAGAGCCCCACTTCCAAATCAGCCTCAGTGGGGCTGTCTTCACATGTCCTGGCTTCCCCTAGTGGCCTGTGTTATTAAACCTCCCCGAGCCTCTAGCCTGGCCATTGAGCCATCATGCCCTGGTTTTGAACATTATCTGGGACAACCCCCCCACCTCCTCCCTACATCTTCAGTCACAGTTGACCAGGCGTGGGGGTGGGGCAGTGTGGGAAGGGACTGAGGAGGAAGAATCGAAGGACATCGGAAAGCAGGGTGACCCGGCAGCAGGAACACGGACTGCACAGCTAGAAATAGCTGATGCCTGAGAAATAAGCCCTGAGCTAACAAATTATGAACTCCCAGGGGTAGATTACCAGCCCCCGGGGTGTTCTATCATTCAACATAGCAGAGATCCCAAAGTGACAGAGACAAGGAAACTGCGTGTGAAGAATTGTTTTCCAGATGGTAAGCACAGCACGTGTGGGCCACTCTACGCCCCTTTACGGAGCTGAGTGCCGTGCAGACATTATGTAAACTAAGGCTACAAGAGCTTCATGGAGGCGATGCTCTGGTTAGCCCCGGGCACAAACCACAAAAGGGTTAGGTTTTCCTGGGGGCCTCCAGGGACCTACACTGTTCTTAGATTTGGCAAGACGTTGTGACAAAGAGCCACCAATTGAAGTCCGCAGAGTCAGACATAGCAGAGGGCCAGTGGGTGGAGCAGGATGGTATCTCCTCACCTCTAAGTGAGAATGAACCATCCTAGATGATTGCTGAATTAATATGCTTTGAAAAAAAAAAAAGAAGGGTAAAAGTGAATGTGCCTTCCTTCAAGGCTTGGAATTCGGCCTTCGGTTGGCTCCTATCTGTAGGTGGACCGCTTCAGATCACTGTGCTTTTGAACCAGGAATGCCCGGGGCCCCTTTCAAGAAGGCAGGAGCTCAGGGCACCAACCTAGCAATGGTGACGGGAGGCTAGGAAGGCCCGTCTGTCTCGTTGATGATACCCACGGGAGATTTAATTACAGATAAATGTGACATTGCTGTTCTCGTCTGTATCTAGAGGCGGTCCTGAAAGCAGACAGTTACTGTCATCTCAGAGTAGAAGGCCTGTCCGATTAGTAATCCCCTCCCCCGGCCACCCCCTGCAGCACAGAGAAGCAGTGGGCAGTGGGCTCGCTCCGCATGAGGCCGGGTGACTTACAAGGGCTCTGCTCAGTGGCAAGCTACGCCAGGCCAGCTGCGCGGGGCTCACGTGTGCTTTTCCTCTCTGCAGCAGATGTATGATTTTTTTAAATAAGGATTATTTTAGTTTTCTCCTTTATATCATTCTCACGTGAATGGTCAAATTAACCTTGGGGAGCTCATTCTTTTGGCCTCATTTATTAACAAGGCGTCTTTTATTCTGGCCGAAGATTATTCTCTTCTAAGACCAGCTGAGTGTTTGCAGGCGTATGTGGGGTTTCCTCTAACGAGTGTTTCAAATACTGAGGAAGCTTTACATGCATACAATGAAGCTTTGATATGCCTCCGAGAAGACGGTCGTTCTGCAAATTCTTGAAAACTGACCAAGGGAAACATGAACAAGGAGCAACTGTTTTTTTCAACCAGAGCACATTTTTGCGGGGGAATTTTCAAAGCCAATATGCTCTGTCATAAAATAAAGTTTATGAAGGCAACAGGTCAAGAGCTAATGCATCTCTTAGGACAGAAAGTTCTTTTATGACAAACTCGAAGTATATACTTCCAGTGTTGCTTATGAATGCCTGCTGTCATTTCGCTCTCAGGAACTACATCGTAAGACAACATTTTACCGCACGGGTCGCCAACTCTTGTCACTTCCCTCCATCTGCAGAGTGGCGGGTGTTAATAAAGAAAAGGCTGCTCCTCGGCTCTCATTTCCTTCTTCCTTATTTTGTCCAATGGGCAGAATGGAATGGGGATTTCGGCATCATAGAAAAATGGACTTCATATTTGGTTTAGTCACATTCTCTCTTGTAATGTTCCCCTTCTCATACAGAACCAAGTCCCAAAAGAAAAGATTTGAGGAAGAATTAAATGAAAGGATGATTCAAGCAATTGATGGAATTAATGCACAAAAGTGAGTACCTTGTGATCTTAAATTACCATACATTTTTTTATTTCAAACCCTATTATTTGAAAATCATGTCATATTTTCCACGAATTTCACCATAAACTCTGCAATAGTTGCCATGACAAAGTCATGCTTTTAGAAGCCATTCATTCCATTCACCTCGATTGTCCTTAATAATGGCTTTGAATAATTAGAAAATTTTTCATTCTTGCCTAAGAAATACTCTCCAAGTAGGTTACTGAAAAGCAGCATGAGATAAAAATAAGAGAGAAAAATCATTGCAAAGAGTGCTCAGTAAGTAATACATTTTAAAGATCAATAGGAATGCTATGGGGGAAAATCTGAATTGTTATTCTGCGACCCTCTCTATTCAAAAGGCATTTGTGGCCCTGCACAATCCAGGGATGTGGACACACCTGGGTGTGTCAAAGAAAGGTTTTGAGCAATTGATTCGAATTCAGGGCAGCAATGGGAGGAAGGAAGATTCTTTGGGGCACAAAATATCATTCAGTCTCTGAGTCTGGGCGGTCTATGAATGTCTCTTCATTCTGTGAATTGCCGTTGTAGTTTTAAATGGTCCAGGACATTGCAGGGAGAAAAATTAAAGAAGGTTTAACTTTCATAGCCTGGACTCAATGACTACATTCGTTGGTCTTGGAATTCTCTTTAGGTCCATGTGTCATGGCTGAACCGGATGGTGCCTGGTACTATTAGACACTCAGTGAAGGTTTGTTAATTTAAATTGTAGGAAACACATCAGTAGGTCCAAATGAAAAGCCTTAATGAAAAACTCTCCATCCTTACGGAAACCAGACTAATTGATTTTTATCACAAAAGTTGACTCACGAAAAGTATGGTTTTCACCTGAACTCCCTGCTTCCAAAATGATGTTACACAGCTTTGAAAAATATGTACCTTTTTTAGAATGTCCCCTATAGGCAGTCGTTTTGGAATATTTACATGGCTTATGAAAGAATCACATGAGTATATACAGGGTGTGTGTGTGTGTGTGTGTGTGTGTGTGTGTGTGTGTGTGTGTGTTTCTGCAAAGATACACAATCAAGTATCTGAGCTGGGCTAGAATTGCAGTCTACGTATCCTGGCATGTTGCATTAACACCTGTCTAGAGCCCATTGGCATGTCCCAAACAGGGAACGCCTTCCACCCGTCATGGACTCTCAGAACAACACCGGTGGTGCCCAGACAAATGCTATGCTTTGCTGGGCCCTAAAAGCAATACAAAAATCAACCTCATCTCTGCCCCACTTGCAACCTCAACACATCAGAAACCAAGAAACTTGCTTACTTGGAATCTGCTGGCAGCCAAAACCTAGGGGAGAGTCTGAATGCATGTGGGATGGGTGGAAGGATGTGTTCATTCAGCCAGAGGAAATCACACCTACTACTCTGGGACCCACCAGGATAAAACGCAGCGTCAGAAGAAAGGGAACACCTTGTTCCTGACCAAGCCCGTTACAGTAATTACGGGACTAATAGAAAGCCCGAGCATAAAAGCAGCCTCAGGGTGCCTTCCTGTGGGACCTCTACCTGCCTCACAGGCCTCTGTGGCCACTGTTTCGGGTGTTCCTCCTGAAGGAATCATCACAAATCATAATCATTGGCTTGGCTTTATTTTGACCCAGGTGGTTTCAGATTGTACTGGATCGTTTCGTACTCAAGTACTCAAGTTACGTACTCATGCTTTCGTGTGGCTTTATTCCAAGCATTAACCTTTAATGCTGGTGTGACCGCTGAGGTTGTCATTTTCCCAACACGTCTCAGCAATGAAACAGGGAGAGATGTCGTGCTGTACTCAGAAGTCAGAAGGAAAGTTGTTGAAATTGAAGCTACTTGGCATATATTTCTTACTTAGCTTCCTTCCCATTCTGTTCTGCCCGACTCCTTACCTCCTCTTGTTCCTGCATCTGATGGCCTTCTGATCTTTGAATTTCATCTGGAGGAGTCCATGGGGCCTCCAGACTTGATGCACCAGTCCGTGTATCCTGCGACGGACAAGAAACTGTTCCAGACGCAGGTGTTCGGGTCTGCATTCATCTCCCTTCGCGGGCGTTTTCTGAAGGGCTGAGCTGGGGCAGCACGTGCGTGGCATCCAAGACACAGGGCACAGTGTCACCTCTCAAAGCCCTGAGGGAGAGAAGAGAAACCACCATATACATCAGGGCAAGTTGCCTGAGATTCAGACTTAGTTCAGGTTGGCGAGGTGAGAAGATCGTACACCCCGAGATTAAATGTGTATGATGGACGGAGTGATGCGTGAGGACAGGACAGACCCCAGGGCTGTGTCTTCCACACATAGAGTCCACTTGCCCACCAATACCATCTTCCCCAGTGCCCCAGGGCCTGAGGGCACAGGCTAGCGAAGCCTTCAGGTTCAGTAGTGCCCAGACGGGTGTATTAGTTCACAGAAGCCACCACAGGAGAAGACCACAGAGCAGGGGCTCTCGCAGTTCTGGAGGCTGGAGGCTGGAGGCCCACGATCAGGGTGCCGGCACGGTCGGGTGCTGGTGCAGGCCTTCCTTGCTCGCAGAAGCCTTCCTGCTGTGTTCGCAGGGCCTTGAGGCTGGGCCTCCGCTGCCTCTTGTTATAAGGATATTCATTCCTTCCCATCAGGGCCCCACCCTTATGACCCAGTTTAACTCTGATTATCTCCTTAGAGGCCCCATCTCCAGACACAGTCATGCTGGCGGTTAGGCCTTCAACATACGAATTGGGGGGATACAGACCTAACAGTAGGAAAGTGGTCTTCTCTCTATTTTAGTGTCCTCTTTGCTGTAAGAACCTATATTCTTCTATTCCAGAAAAATCCTGGGTAAGGATTCCCCTCACACAAGTCAGGATCTCGTTTAGAATTTCCTCTGTTTGACCTGGGCCTTGAACAAAACCAAACAACAACAACAACAAAAATGGGTAAAATTAGTAGAGGATCACACATATAGTGCAGGGGTAAGGTTGATTTTCTTCATCCCATTGCCATCTGGGTCAGGAATGATGTCAGGACACCATATGTAACACACACACATTCCTTCCTGTCCCTTCCTTCCTCTTCCCTTCTTTGCCTCTCTATGTTCCAATTCCCAAAAATATTTGACCGGGTCAACCCCCACTAATCTTTCCTACTCCAAATATCTAAATCCCATTTATAAATGTCTCAGTTTCCTGTGAATCAGTGAAGGAGACTGGTCCATCTCTGAGAACCTGTGGATTATGAAGCCCATGGGGAGAACATACTGTCCTTCCTTCTGAGGAAAAGGTTGGAAGAACCTGGTGCTCCTGGCTGAGGAGACTCAGTGTTAAGTGCTGGGGACACCGGGAAGTGAGGCCTGGTCTCAAGGTCTCAAGCACTTCCTGTCTCCCTGCAGGGCACAGCCCGTGACAGAGACCCGCACCAGGCATAGAGCTCTGCTCATTGACGTGGAGATGCTTTTACTTCTACTTCATAAATTTCACTCTTAGTTTATTTCCAATTTTAGATTACCCAGAAGCATTTTGAAATTAGATTTTTCTTTCTCAATAAGGGGGAAAAACTATTTTGAATAATTACCTGCATACATTATTCATAGTTTGATATTCATAACAAGTACACAGCTCTGAAAATGAATATGGTTAAAATTTATCTCAGATTTTATTTTCTGCCCTTTTTGCTATTCACCAATCTTTTTTTTTAAGATTTTATTTATTTGACATAGAGAAACACAGCCAGAGAGGGAACACAAGCAGGGGGAGTGAGAGAGGGAGAAGCAGGCTTCCCTCCGAGCAGGCAGCCCGATGCCGGGCTCGATCCCGGGACTCCGGGACCATGACCTGAGCCAAAGGCAGAGGCTAAGCGACTAAGCCCCCCAGGCGCCCCCACTATTCACCAACCTTTGATTTCTCCATCAAGCAGGCTATGCCACCTTTCTGCAGCTGGTATAATAATAAGAAGTAGCAAGAAAAGTTATGCACCTGATACCTAAACTTATAACCTTGAACCCAAAAGTATTTTTATAGCTCTCACTTCAAATGGCACTCATTCTAGAGCACATTACTGACTTCCTTGCCTATGTTGAAAGTGCCCCGTCTGTAGTATAGGTTTGTGGGATGGCCCAGCCCATCACGGTGCAGGTGTGGTGTGAGGTTCCTGGCACGGGGCCGTCCAGGTAGACCCGGAGGTGCACCCCCTCAGCTGTGCTATGTTAATCTTACATTAGCTTATCATTAGCCCTGATGGGAACCATCAGCCCCCAATCCAGTATCAGTAGGTCTGGCTGTACTTGCCCATTCCAAGGTCAAGTGTAATGGTTGACACGGCTTTCTTTCCTGGATCCTCAAGTCCTTATCTCCCAAATAAACTTCTGGGAGTCAAATCCATAGACATCTCACCAGTGGGTTGGAAAAGTACCTCATTAAGAAATTCATGTAAATTGATAAGCGTTTGAACAGATATAACATTTTTTTAGAAATCTGTATAAAACATAATCGTATGTCTCATGTCCTCATATATAGGTATATAATATATGTATATATAGTGTGTGCATGTGTATATATACTCTCTCTCCCTGTGCATTGATAGACAGCTATAAAAATAGATATAGCTAGGGGCACCTGGATGGCTCAGTCAGTTAAGCATCTGCCTTTGACTCAGGTCATGGTCCTAGAACCCTGAGATCAAGTCTCATATTGGGCCCCCTGCTCAGAAAGGTGACTTTCTCCTTCTCCCTCTGCTTCTTTATTCTGTCTCTCTTTCTGTCATATAAATAAGTAAAATCTTAAAAAAAAAAAAAGAAAAGAAATAGATGTAGATATACAGTCATATGCACTGGTAGACATATGCATGTATACACATTTTATATACACATATCTAATGCTTATATATATATATATATAATTCAGGTTATTTTTGATCATAGAAGTATTTCTGTAAGAGAATTAGGAAAGTAGAAATGTAGATTCCCCAGAGCAATGACCCAAACCAGTTGATAGTATATTTTGTCGTATTGATTTCTAGATTTTTTTCCTTGATGCACAGATTTCAGTTTTTCCTTGTACTCATGTACTCATGAACATCTTATGTCATCGGACGTCGCATGTGCTTTGTTGCTGGGTGTAGGACTGTGCCTGGGGCTTACATTAGGTTTTGCCACTCCACTTGCGAGTATGAACAACATTCTAGAGAAAAGTTCTGTCCCTAAAGCTCTTTGTTTATTTCAGCTGTCTTCTTAAAAACCGATTTCTAAACGTCAATCATTGTGTAAGAATGCATACCTTTGTGTCATTTTTATCTACTTTTCAACAGGAAATATGAGGAATATGAGGGAATATGTTTGTAGTACACTTGAGTGTTTATGTTTACATCAATGTACTATGTTAGTGGTCTAAACCGATTGTTTATTGTATTAGTATTTTTACCCATTTTTGAAAATACATTCAAACAAAATTGTTTACCTTATAGAAATGCAAGGCACGACAATAAAAATATTTTCAGTTAGTGTGAAAGAAGCAGGATCTTCTCTCCGCGAGCTTGGAGGACACTCTAAATGGCTTTGCAGCTCTGATATATTGCTGGCTATAAGCTAAGAAAAACAGTGCTTCTCTGTGAACTGTATTTTTCAGGGGATGAACCTACCATGTGATTTCGGTAAAACATCAGGAACTAAATTTTACGGCCGAAGTCAAATCCTTTTGATGATTTGTTTCCCCAGTTATTTAATTTGGAGAGCATGAGTTTCAATTTGGTACCATAACTGGTTCGTAATAGCTCATTTTCCAAGGAGGGCCATGTGTGAATAGCAATATTATATTTCTACCCTATTTCAGTCCTAGATTGCACACCCAATTATTTAGTATCAGACATTGTTTTAAATCTTGAATTTTGGGTGATTTACAATAAAGAAAGAATGCACATGATTTTTTTTCTTTTTCTTTTTCTTTTTTAAGTTTCAGATCCTTCCTTGGTTTGAAGTTTGGTTTTATGATGTCATTTTTTTTTTTTTTTCCAGGCAGTGGCTCAAGTCTGAAGACATTCAGAGAATCTCACTCCTGTTCTACAATAAAATACTAGAAAAAGAAGTAAGCTATACAATTCCATATTATTTTCCCAAATGAAAATATTTTACATATATATATTATTTATATATACAATTCCATATTATTTTCCCCAATGAAAATATTTTCCATGAAAATAAAATTCCATATTATTTTCCCCAATCTCTTTTTCTGAAGTGTGAGTTTTTAAAAATATGAGTTCCTGGCTGGCCAGTCACCCTGCTCAGCACTCCTGGGGGGGTGCCATTTGCAGCAGGTCTGAGACCCCGGGCCAAGGAGGGGGGCAGGACCTCATGACTGGTTCTCTCCATGGCCTGTTAGCTCAGAAAAAGTTTTTCAAAGAAAACAAAATATTTCAAGAAATCAGGGGAAAAAAGGATAAATTTGCAGTTTCTTACATAAATCATTTTAATTTTTTAACAAAAATAGGATTTACATGGGCATCTGTTTGGGAGAATTAGAAACCCCAAACTTCTCAGTATTTATTGCACCGAAATACTGACACTTTGAGACCCCTGGTGTAAGAGCTATGGTAAGTGCAGACGAATAAGCACATAGGAGGGCTTGACATGCTCAATGTGGATTTGCTAAAATGATTTTTATCATCCAACTCCTTAATTACAGATTTAGTTTGAACAAAGGCTATTATATTAATGACAGAATTCACAACACTGGTTTTAAAATGCTCTTGAGAAAATTCCATTCATTGTTTTATGGATACTGAATAGAATATCCAGATTCTGTCCAGGTTGGATATTATAGTTGTACCCAGACTTTCTGTTGTGTTGGTGGTCAGGGAGATCAATTGCCTGTCTCCAAATCAGCATGCTGACTACAGACAATTTTCCTAATGGACGTTTCATGTAACTCATCATTATTATTGACCATTTTATCCTCGAATAACTTTAACAGATACTGATGGTTACTTTTTGTTTAATGTTAAATGACTCCTGCTTGATAGGAGTCATTTCCTTTATTAGTACTGCAAGGAAATTCCAATTCATGTCTTGACAGAAAGCCCAGAAGAAGGTAAAAGATAAGAGTGCGATTGAATACATAGAATATAATCATATTTCTGCAATTGTGTAAACATAGCTTCTTCACCAGCATGCAAATTATCTTGGCCGTCAAGCATCATTCACCAAAAAAATATTCAAGTAAACAGAAGCTGATCATCATTTTAAAACACAACTTTGCTGACAGTTCCCTTATATTACATATCTGTAGGGCCAACTTTGAGGCAAATTTTAGACAGCAGTGGGATTTAAGCTCACTTTCTATCCACCTCTCTCCAGCCTGCTCTTCCAAGAGACCATCAACCAGGTCCAGACAAGCCCACGGAATGATCAGAGCCCTGGAACAAAGCCACTGGCTTTCTCTGCCTTCCAGATTTCCTTTACTAAGTCCAAGTAGCATTGAGATGAATAATAACAGAAAAGACTAAAATGAATAAATGAAATGAGGAAATTGCATTCCCAAAATACTCTTCAAAAGTAAACTCTATTAGCCATGTGCTTTGCCCACGTGGCTGTGGACATCAGACCCAAAGGGGACCAAGGACACCTGCGTGGCTTGCATGGGTACTGTAGTTGCACTGACCCATCCCTCTGGTCTGGTGCTCTCTCTCCTGGCTGGAGTGATCCAATGGCCTTGAAATGGATTTTAGAACAATTAGACCCTTAAAAATCATGATTTGGGGAAGAAATTCTTTCATAGTTCATTTGGAGGGAGGAAGCACTCATTGCCAGAGATGAACAGTCATTGTCTTTAGCTTGTTTTGTGCCTCATCTGTAACTTATGAATGTGATGTATGTTGTGGGCACGGGTAGGCTGCTGGCTGACTGTTCCAGCCCTCTCTTGGAGAACACACTCATGGTTTCCTTCTTGTCCCCTCAGTACCGAGCCACCGCCCTGCCGGCGTTTAAGTACTACGTGACCTGTGCGTGTCTCATATTCTTCTGCATCTTCATTGTGCAGATTCTGGTATTACCCAAGTAAGTACCTCCAGTTCTCCAGTGGGGCCCTCACCTGGCATATCAAGCTCTATGGAAGTCCAGACACATGAGGATAGAAGAGAATGCAGATTTCCATACAGAAGGGTCATGCCACAGGGGAGGGCCAGGTCATTCAGTATCTGTGAAATTAATTGGCTTCCGTGTTCATGCTTAGTCACAACAATATTACATTTTCAGTGTGGACATATTCATTCACCTTATAGGGATTTTTTTAAAATTAATCTTCTGCCTTGATTTTTGTATTATTCTAGTGCCCAGTGGAAGAAATGCAGCCCCAAAAAATACCCAGAAAGAGCTAAACCTCTAGATGTTTTTTTCTAATAAGCAGATAACATTAAAGACAAAACTTCTTCATTAGTCTTTGATGTGGTGTTCCATGATTTCATTATTCACATATGACGTCCAGTGCTCGTTGCGTGCCCTCCTTAATACTCACCCCAGGCTCACCCACCCTCCTACACCATAATGTAAAGAAGCAAACTGTATGGTCACTAACATAACATAACATAACAAAATAAAGAAGAGGGCAAAACCCACTCTGGGCACATTATACGCACCCATCTCTTCTGATTTCACCTTCTCCCTGAAGTCTGCTCTCTACCACCTTCCTGATTATAATACGTCACTGTCTAGCTCATCTAGGATTCAGAAGGAAAAATCTGAGGAAGCCAGATTTCACACTTGCAAACTTTGGGGTGCACTCCTCGTCCCACCTCTGGGTGAAAATCCGGTAACTCTGGGATTGCTAGATTGCCTGCCTTTCTCTAAACCTTCTTCATAAGCGCCATAGAAGTCAATCGACTTTCTTTGAATAAGTGGATTCTTTCTCATTCTATAGTCTAAGAAGAATATAATACTCTTGTCCTTTTTTCAACAACTGAAGATATAGAAAGGAAGTTGGGTTTTTTTTAAGATTTTATTTATTTATTTGACAGAGAGAGAGATCACAAGTAGGCAGAGAGAGAGAGGAGGAAGCAGGCTCCCTGCCGAGCAGAGAGCCCGATGCGGGCCTCGATCCCAGGACCCTGAGATCATGACCTGAACTGAAGGCAGAGGCTTTAACCCACTGAGCCACCCTGGTGCCCTAGAAAGGAAGTTTTAAGACAGATCTTCTTTTCATTTATCAATATTCTGTAACTAGAGAGAAACGCTCTGCCTTCCCCCTCTGCACTCCAAAGGACGTTGTTCTGAGCAGGAAGCGCCGTACAACTCCCACAAGTTCATTCCCAACTGTCTGGCACCTTTCAGAGGACGTCCCCAGTAAACTTCTTCTTCCCCCCCATAAATTTGTGTTGAAATACATGGGCCAGAGGAGTTCTTCTAGGCTTACAAAATCTTCACTGACATTTCCCCACAGAAAAGTATCTGTTTACACCCCAAGAGAAGGTGACAGATTAAACCCCGTCTGAGTTCCAGGTCTTTACCACTTGGTAGGAAAGAGCAGTAGCTGAGATGTACACACAAAGCTTACTGACTGATAGAGCCAAGGGGGCTAAAAAAGTTGTATGAGTAAAACAATTACCAAGGGAAACAGGCCCTTATTGTTACTCGTAGGTGATAAATTCACTTATTTTTCTGCATCTTCCTACTGAATGAACATTTTTACATCTCCTACATCATTATTATGATGGGGACTCTCACCCATTAGAAGAAATTGGAAGAGAAGAAAGTGACTAGGACTTTTTTTTTTCAAACCGTCCATTTTATTACTATGCAAAATATTTCCTTTTTATGCTATGCATTTATTTTATTTTTATTCAAGTATAATTAATGCACAGTGTTCTATTAGTTTCAGGCACACAACATACTGATTCAGCAATTCTCGACATTACTCAGTGCTCATCACAATAATTGTACTTTTAATTCCCTTTATCTGTTTCCCTCAGCCACCCACCTGCCTCCCCTTGGCAACCACCGTTTTGTTCTCTGTATTTAAGAGTCTGGTTTTTTGTTTCTTTCTTTTTTCTTTCTTTGTCTTGTTTCTTAAAGTCTACATGTGAGTGAAGTCATATGGCATTTGTTTTTCTCTGAGTTTTTTTAATTAGCCTCTAGGTCCATCCATGTGGTCCCAAATGGCGAGATTTAATTATTTTTTATGGCTGAGTAATACTCCATTGCGTGTTTCTGTATGGATATACATACATATACATATATGTATACATATATATACATATGCATACATATATAGATATATCTATCTATATGTCCACTGGTAGATGACTGGATAAGGTATACATATACACACATATACATGTATGTGTAAGTATATGTATACCTTATCCAGTCATCTACCAGTGAACACTTGGGCTGCTTCCATATCTTGGCTATTGTAAATAATGCTACAATAAACATAGGGGTGTGTATATCTTTTCAAATTACTGGGCTTTTTTTTTCTTTGAGAAAAAGCAATCTTCATGCACTATTGGTAAGACTGCAAATTGGTGCCGCCACTGAGGAAAACAGTATGGAGGAGGTTCCTTAAAAAATTAAATATAGATTACCATATGATCCGATAGTTCCACTACTAGGACATTTGAAAAGATGATTCCAAAGAAGCCAATGATTTCCAGGGACCAAGACAAATAATTCATGGGATTACACTTTTCAGAAAACAACAGAAAGATGTCTCTGTCTTTCCTTTTATTTTCTTATCTCTCTTCTGTGTGTTGTATCTTTAAGAGGACCCATGCAAGTTCATTCTCTCAGGCATCATCACCAATTAGTAATATGTTTCTCTTGAGCAACAAGTTGATTTTGAACATGAACATTGTGAAGTCTGTGCTGTTGCACTTCCTTCTTGGTGTCGACATTGGCAGAGCTCAGAATGGGTGTACGGACACTTCTGTTGGAAAGAGTTGAGAGCAGAAGTTTCTATGCCTGCTTCGTATTACATTAATATTATATTATGTTGTATTATAATATCTCTTCCTTCATTTTTTCCATGCTCATGTCCTCATCTTTCTTTTACTTTGTTTTTTTTTTTTTAAGATTTTATTTATTTGACAGAGAGAAACGCAGCCAGAGAGGGAACACAAGCAGGGGGGGGGAAAGAGGGAGAAGCAGGCTTCCCGCCGAGCAGGGAGCCCGATGTGGGACTCGATCCTGAGTCTCCGGGATCATGACCTGAGCCGAAGGCAGTCGCTTAACCAACTGAGCCACCCAGGTGCCCCTTTCCTTTACTTTGTAAACAAATCTTCTTGTAAAGTATTTCAAGGATACAGCAAAGTACAGAGCATGATATGATAAAACATGTGTGCACACAATCCAGGGAGATGTACTATGTCACACTTCCTATAGATATGTTTCTGGGCTCTTGAAGCTATTACTGTTTGGGTATACCTCCTATAAAGAATATCTTATTTTTATTTGTTCTTTTTATTCTATCCGATATGTTTTCTGATATATCGATGTGATATGATTCCATTTGTATTTGATTTTGTTGCTGATATGTGGACTCACTTATCCCTCTTACATTTCAATTACTTTCCTTTTCTTGGCACACCTTAACACTTCCTAACTTCTAAAGGATTGATCCAGTATTCTTTATTCCTTTCTTTCCCTGCACTCGTTAGGCTATCTCTTTCTCTCTCCTCATTTGCACGCATACTCTCTCTCTTTCTCTCTCTATATAGACACACTTATAGTCATATATATAACATGCATATATAAAATGCATGTACTCATATTTATGTATGTATAACTATATATGTAGTATTAAGACATTCTGAAGTTAATCATTATATCTTCTATATAATTTTTCTTAGAACTTCTGTTCCAGATGCAGATGGTAATCATAGTATTTATTTAGATTTACTCTTGTTTGTTTATCAATTTGTTTATCAATGCCTTTTTTATTAGAGCATAATTAATACAGCGTCATGTGAGTTTTAAGCATGCAAAATAGTCCTTCAGCATTTCTATACATTTCTCAGTGCTCATCCACTATACTCTTAATCCCATTATTTATTTCACCATCTTTTAAAAAAATTACTCCTTCAAGTTTACTTTTCTTTCTTGCTGATGTCTATCATTTATTTGTTCTTTCATTGAGGGTCTGTGAGTAGCAAGAGCTCCTATTTTTTTCTTTATGTTAAAATATTTTTATTTGCCTTATTTCACACTGGCTCTTAAATAATATTTTTTTAAATAATATTTTAACTGAGTATAAAATCCTGTGTTGGGCGCCTGGGTGGCTCAGTTGGTTGAGCGACTGCCTTCGGCTCAGGTCATGCTCCCGGAGACCCGGGATCGAGTCCCGCATCGGGCTCCCTGCTCGGCGGGAAGCCTGCTTCTCCCTCTCTCACTCCCCCTGCTTGTGTTCCCTCTCTGGCTGTGTTTCTCTGTCAAATAAATAAAATCTTTAAAAAAAAAATCCTGTGTTGCTACTATTTTTCCTTAGTATTACAATGATGGTATCCCATCAATTTCTTCATCTGTTGCTGCTGATGAGATGTCCTCTATCAATCCCATTGTATTCCCTCTTAGATGATCTGTCTTTCTTCCATGGCTTTTCCCCCCTGGGATTTAAGTATATTCTTTCCTCATGTGGATTAGTCCTTCTTTACCTAAGTGCCTACACATAATTTTTCAATCTACAAATTCATATTGACAGTTTTCTGACATTACCACCTTATATATTCCTTCTAGCTTTACTTTTTCCTCCTTGAAATCTTATTAATTGTATATTGTGCTGTTCATTCTGTGCTCCAGGTCTTATAATTTTTCCTCAAAGCTTACGCCTCTTTATTTCTCTGTGCTGCATTCATTCTGGTGCACCCCTCAACCACACTGAGTGTAAAATTTCAGTGATTATTTATATCTAAGACATCTATTTGGATTTTTTTTAATTTGGATTTTTTATAATTCTGTATTTTACCTAAGGATTCCATTTTTTCTTTTCCTTTATTGGCATAATAAATGTATGAAGTCATATAAATAGATTGTATGAAAATAGCTCTTATTTCATTCTGTTATTGTGGTGTATGAATGCATGAGTTCTGCCGTGTGGTCTCCCTGTGGACTCATGGTAGCATGTCTCCTTGGGTGATATGTAATTGTAACTGTGGGCTCACTGGCATCAAGGGTTTGGGTCCATGGTGATTTCACATACTCTGAGTTATGGAGGCATTACTGTGACATATTTTTCAGTCTCTCTCTGCCAGCTGTCTCTGAGGTTCACCAGCTCAAGTCAAAGTCTTTGAAATTCAAGTCAAAGTCAAGGTCCCTTCATTAACCAGGTCTTGTGAATTTGACCAACCCCTTAACACAGCAAGATTGGGGATCTCATTTCAGGATGACTCTGTTTCCACTCATTGCTCTAGTTAGTCAACTTCCCTGAAAATTATCAGACAGCTGGGCATAGTTTTTATATTTCCTGTTTCTTGGTAGAATGGCAGTGTGTGGCTGATGACATTATTCAAGGGTTCAGTTCCAATTTCCCATTAAAGAAATGTCTGACAGCATCTCTGCCTTGGGTAGACATTAAATCTCACACACCAAGGCATGTATCGAGCCCCTGGTTCCTCCTGGGCTCTGCTACATCACTACCCCTCACATTCGGCTTGTGAATATGTAGGTTTTTTCTCTTCTTATGGATTCGTCTATCTAAAAATAATAATTTTGTTATACTTTATGAGGCATTTTCATTGGGATAATGATGTTTCTCATTTCCTCACTTCTTTTTAATGTGCTGAAATTTTGTTTTCTTTTAGAGAAACTGCCTCATGTTTTTAGGAAAAAGGAGGAAAATGATGAATAAGTGAATGAATGAATGATTACACAAGTAACTAATAATAGAAGAATTCATGACCTCGAAAGGATCAGCAAGGAGAAGGTTTTGTCTAAAAAAAGGCCAAATGTCATCCCTATTTGGCACTTAATCGTGAATCTAGCTTCAGTCTCAGAATTTGAATCATTTAATTAAATTTTTAGTTGACTCTTTTAGGCTTGTTCTCTGGCTTCTGTCTACCTCGTACTATGACTTTATCAGAAATGTGAGCTACCCTCAAGACCAAAAATGATCAAGCCTGAATTGTTTTTCCAGTTCTTAGTAGTTTTATTCATATTGTCTGCCAAACTAAATAGATTGAACCAGGCATGGACAATTGTTACAGTAAGAATGACTTTTTTCTAACAAAATTTAGTTAAATATTTTGTGGTTTATTAGCCCAAGTTAAATTAAGATAATGATGTTTTACTTAAACAAAATTAATAATTATAATCTTAAGTATGTGAGATCTATTATTTCTACTGAAATTCTTTGTTACTTATTCCATTATTTATTTGAATAACCAATGCTCATTAGTTCTTTAATACTCATTTCAAGAGTCACTTTCATTTTGGTTTTATCTTCAAAAAGGAGAAAAAAATAGAAGAAAGTTTAATGGTAGGATCATTTGTGTCCATTGAAAGTAGACTTGATATTCTGAACACAAATAATGGAAAAATAATGATTGTGGAGGCAGTTTTCTTTAGTAGGCAACCAAATTCGTGGGCCCAAATACTGGGTACTGTGAAAGTAAGTTATTCCCTGTGAGTGGCTATGAATCTTAGGGGAAAGGAAGGGAAGGGAAGGGAAGGGAAGGGAAGGGAAGGGAAGGGAAGGGAAGGGAAGGAAAGAAGGCAGGAAGAGGGAGGGAGGGAAACAGGGAGGGGAAGGAAACGGAGGAGTAGGGAGGAGATAATTCTCATTGTCTGAGATAAATGAACCTTAGAGCTTTTGCTTAGAGGAACAATACCCGGCTATAGGATTAGGTCATCAGAAAGTAAGGAAATGCCGCACAGTTAGTAGCTTGAATGTAAGTTAGCAGTGTAATATTTCCCCCATGAATCAAAGACCAGAGGTCACAGTATGGTACTCCAGTCCTTCGGATTCTTTGGGGGTTTGGATCCCGCCAGCATGCACCCTGCTTTCATTAGACTTTGCTCCTCATCTTCCTTCTCCAAGATGGCAGCATCCACATTCTGAGCAACAGGATGGAGGAACAGACCCAGAAGCAGAGGGCAGAAAGCATTCATAACTTCCATCTCTTGAGGAAACTTCTCAGAAGCTACCTCATGACACTTTGGTTTACAACCCAAGATAGATTGTAGTCACATGTGTGAGCCTGACTCCAAGGGAGGCTAGAAGGAGTAGTCTTTATGTACAAATACTGTCTTTGTGAAAAAATGGAATTCATGAAAACCAGTATTCTCTCCAGGAATGAAAACTGATTTGTGTTGCATTTAGCTGTATGTCAGTGGTATGGTAAGATATGAGGGACCAGAACAACAATAATGGAGCTGAGCATGTTTTCACAGGCCATGACCTTTACTTTTGTCCCTGGGAAGATATTCTGAGTATTTGTTATAGAAATAGAAATTCATAATAGAAGCACATGCATGCACCCAGGTACAGATGGCATCATTCTGCCATTGTTTACTGAGCTGTCATATACTTAGCTTCGTTAGAGATGCAAGGGAAATGCCAGCGCCCCCCGAAATATCTTTCCTCTCTTATAATCTATGTTCTATTAGGAGGCACAATGATAATGTAATAAACAAATAACATATAATATTACAGTTTGGGTGCCGGATGGCTCAGTCGTTAAGCATCTGCCTTCTGCTCAGGTCATGGTCCTTGAGTCCTGGGATCGAGCCCCACATCCTACTCCCTGCTCTGCGGGAAGCCTGCTTCTCCCTCTCTCACTCCCCCTGCTTGTGTTCCCTCTCTAGCCGTGTTTCTCTCTGTCAAATAAGTAAACAAAATCTTTTTTAAAAAATCAGTAGTGATAAGCTTTAAGGAAAAATAAGACAGATTAGGACACTCTGGAGCTGTGGAGGGTAGTATTTCAGATGAGGGTAACCAGGAAAAGCATCACTAATTAAGTGGCATGGAAGCAGAGGCCAAAACAAATTGAGATGGAAATTATGTGGCTACCTGGCAGAAGAACATTCCAGATGATGGCACCCACAGTATATTCAAGGAGCCAGGGGTGGGAACAGAGTGGGCCAGGTGAGAGCTGGGGAAGATGCAGCCCGAGGAGCAGTGTGATGTTAGGTAGTGTTGGCCCTCCCAGGCTATTGGGAGAACTTTGGGTCTGATGCTAATTGGGACAGGAAGCCCCAGAAGGTTCTCAGCTGAGGATGTTGTTTGGGTATATTTAGAAGCATCGTTCTTGCTGCTCTGCTGGGGAAGGCGGTTAGAATTAGGAAGAGCGGGTAATGTGGTAGTTGGTACCAGAGTGGCAGAGCCCGTGGTAACTGCTGAAGCAGCTCATGAAAAGGGTTGGAGCCATGTCTTGCCATTGGACGGGTGTGAACAATAAGAGAAAGCTGAGTTCTGTGGGTTTTTTATGTTGGTGTTGGTTTGGGTGTCTGGCCTGAGCAATTGGGAAGATGGTGTCGCCATGTACAGGAAAGGAGAATCCTGGGGAAAGACCAGGTGGGACATGAATCAAGGACTCAGTTCTGGACATCAAGGACATGTGTGTGCATCTTAGACACCCAAGTGATAAAGCTTCACCAAGGGAGGAAGTGTGTGAGTCCTGGGTTCATGGAGGAATGAGGGGCAAAGTCACAATCCGGAAAACTCAGCACATAGGTAATATCTGAATCCATCAGATGAGATGAGCTCACCTAAGAAATGAGTGTAGAGAAAGAAGACTGGGCCTCCGGGGGAATAATATGTCTGAAACTTCACCTTCAGCCCTCATGGCCGCTGTGGAGCGGAGGTTTTTTACTCTGCCAAATACAATTCCTTCTCCCTTTTGCTATATCACAGGATCTTCAAGTGGGCAGAACATCCCAAACCCCCGAAGTCCTGTTATCAGAGAAAGGCTACTGTGATCTGTAATAGTGATGAATACTTAAATGACTCTTCTCTTTCTCAGCTTTTTTTTTTTTTACCAAATTCCCTTTCATTTTGAAGTTCTATCACCTGTCACTTACAAAAATAGAGATAAAGGGGGTTTTATGACTGCATGCTAACTTAGAGTTAAAAGAAAAGCCTTCTTCCCTGAGTTTTTATCATCCTTGCAGAATACCATGTAACAGGTGTGAACAGAGCGTTGTTGGGAGAGTGTGTGTCATTCTTAGGGGAGGAGGTGAGGGCAAGGAGGGAGGAGGGACGTGGAAGTCATCACATTAAGTAGAATTCCAGATAAAGATGCCATTATTTACCCACAGAAACAGTTTATAATTAATGTAGCTTTCAGACATTTGGGGTATAATGGATGCATATTTCTGCTGGATTTTTCCTGCCTGCAAATATGCATTCTCATCCATGTCAGGACCACCTGTAGCAATAAATTGACTAGGGGGAAAAAAACTGAAAGGATAAAGGAGCTTGTCTCAAATCAGCCTTTTCCATGTATTACAATAATACACTTGATTAAAGTGCCAAAGTCAAAAATTCTCACTAAAAGTATAATGACAGAGGAAAGTCAAGTCTACTTTTCAGTGAGTATATTAATCAATTATGCTCATGTGTTAAAAAAAAAAACAGCTTTGCAACTAGAATGTTAATTAAAATTGATTCTGTTACACAGACATCTTGGTATGCTTAATGAGCCTGAGCATGGTTTTGATAGAGCAGGCAGGATAAATGGTTATAATTAAGAGATTTAGCCAGCCATTACTTTGCCTCTTGGTATTTCTTGTTCCCTGGGATGAGAGGTACATCCATCTGAACATGAATGCCAGTGAGCTATGAACTTGAGACCTGGACAGCCACAGGAGTGAGCCACTCTAAGTCTAAATCTCAGGATGTGACGTAATGTTCTAGGTACCGAATCATATCATCTACCAATACAGATAAGTTTACTTTTTCCTTTCCAATGTGATGCCTTTTATTACAATTTCTTGCCTAATTTCCCTGACTAGAAACTGCAGTGTGATTTCATACAAGTAGCCACAGCACATGTATACTCTTGTTCATGATCGTAGGAGGATAACATTCAGTATTTCATCATTACATGTACTGTGACCTGTGGATTTTTCGTGTATGCCCTTATTAGGATAAAGGAAATCCCCTTTTAATCTTAGTTTGTTACATGTTTTTATAATAAAAGGGTATCATATTTTGTCTGATGCTTTTTTTACAGCTCTTGAGATAATCATATGGCTTTCTTTTCCTTTATTAACATAGTGTATTATACATTAGTTGGTTTTCAGATATTAAACCAACCTTGCATTTCTCAGATAAATCCCATGATGTCATGTTACAGAGTCCTTTTTATATGTGACTAGATTTGGTTTCCTAATAGTTTGTCAGGGTTCTTATATCTATATTTATAAGACGCATCAGTCTCTGTTTTGTTTTCTTGTGATGTCTTTGTCTGATGTTGATATGAGGGTGATGCTGGCCTTATGAAATCAGTTAGAAACCATCCCATCCTTTTCATTTTCTGGAATAGCTTATGAAAAAGTAGTAAAAATTCTTCTTTCCTTGTTTTGTAGAATTCACCAGTGAAGCCATTTGGGTGTGAGCTTTTCTTTACAAGTAATGTTTGGTTTGGTTTTTGCTTTAATGACTGATATAATCTCTTTTATAGGTCTGTTCAGAATTTCTGTATCTTCCTGAGTCATGTCGGATAGTCATAACTTACTTTATTTAGTATTTAAATTCAGTTTAGTTAATATATAGTATATTATTAATTTTAAGGGTAGACTTTACTGATTCACCTGTTGCCTACAACATCCAGTGCTCATTACATCAAGTGCCCTTCTTAATGCTCATCACCTAATTATCCCTTCACCCACCCACCTCCTCTCTAGCAACTTTGTTTGTTTCTTATAGTGAAGTCTCTTATTATTTGCCTCCTTCTCTGTTTTTATCTTATTTTATATTTTCTTGCTTTCTCCTGTGTTCATCTGTTTTGTTTCTTAAATTGTGAAATCATATGGTATTTGTCTTTCTCTGCCTTACTTATTTCACTTTGCATAATATACTCTAGTTTGTCTGTGTCATTGCAAATGGCAAGATTTTATTCTTTCGATGGCTGAGTTACACACACACACACACACACACACACACACACACCATATCTTCTTTATTCATCCCTCAGCCCATGGACATTTGGGCTCTTTCTATGGCTCTCTTATACTGTTGGTGGAAATGCAAATGGGTGTAGCCATTCTGGAACACAGTATGGAGGTTCCTGAAAAAGTTAAAAATAAAATGACCTATGACCTAGCAATTGAACTACTAGGTATTTACCCAAAGGACACAAAAATACTGATTCAAAGAGACACATGTACCCCAGTGTTGATAATAGCATTATCAACAACACAGGATGCATTTTATTTTTTTTTATGATTTTATGTCTTTATTTGGGAGAGAGAGAAAGAGCCCAAGGAGGCGGAAGAGGCAGACGAGAGGGAGAAGATGACTCCCCACTGAGCAGAGAGCCTAATGTGGGGCTGGATCCCAGGACCCTGAGATCATGACTGAGTAAAAGGCAGGCCCTTAACCAACTGAGCCACGCAGGCACCCCCAAGGGGAGGTATGAAGCACGAAAGGCAGTTGGGATAGAATTTAAAGGATAGAAAACATGTGTCATCTAAACAATGTGAGACAGTTACTGTACATATAGTGATACCAAAATAGACATAATGGAAACAAGTATTAACAGAGACAGTGAATAATGATGAAACAGGCAAATCATCAGGAAACACAGAATCATGAAATGTACATAATGCCTAAAACAGAGCTATGAAATACATAAAAGGAAAAAAAAGTCAAAAACCAAAGAGTTTAATAAATCTATAATCATAATTAGACTTGTAATATCCCTTTTGCTTGCCTTATTGTATAAATAAAGATATAGAAAATATGAGCAAGATTATCTACTCCTTGAAACTGGTATTCATAGCGCACTAACCCAGCTGTAAAATACATATGATTTTAATACACATGGAACATGGCCAAAATATATACGAGGCCATAGAAGCATCTTGACATATTTGTAAAGAGTGAAATAAATTTGAAAAGATAAAAAAAAATCTTACAGTATGATGTCTACCCACACCAAATCAAAATAGAAATGAAAACCAGAATATCTAAAGTATCCCCAAATATTCCAGTGTTAGACTATATACTTTTGAACTCCTATGAGTCAAATTTAAAAAATCACAAGAGAAATTAGAAAATGTTTTAATATCAAAATATAACCTACCCAAAGCTGTAGAGTGTAGCTTGAAGCAGTAAATTAGAGAGAAATTTATAGCTTTTAAAATGCTTATATTAGAAAAGAAGAAAGTGTTAAAATTTCTTGTTGAAGATTTGACTTAGGAAGCCAGAAAAAGATGAGCAAATCAAGTAGAAGGGAATAAATACTAAAGAAGGAAGAAATCCACAAAATAGAAAATATCCAATACAGAAAATTAGTAAAGTAAAAGTTTGTTCTTTAAAAAAGTTTAAAAATTTCTAAACCACTAACAAGACATCGAGAATGAGAGATAATCACAGATTCACAGAGCACCCAAACTAATGACAAAAGTAATAAAAGGGGGTTCACTACAGATCCTACAGACATTAATGGAATAAATATGGAACATTACAAATTACTCAAGACCAAAAAGATCTGTAATTTAAATAAAATGGGAAAATTTCTTGAAAAGCAACCCTACCAAAACCGACACATAATGGGATAGAAAATTTTAATGGGTATATATCTTTTAAATTTACTAAATTTGGTCTTTTAAACCTTCTTACAAAGAAAATTTCCCATCATGATGATTTGTTTGTGAATTCTACTGAACATTTTAAGAAAATAAGATGGAAGGATCTGGTCAAATATTGCCAAATTTTATAATTGTGAGTGGATTAAAATGTTCTATCATGGGAAGAAGCTTAAAGATTGAGGTTAAAACCTAAGGCCACCTCTGTACTAGGTACAGGAGATCTTAACAAAATTAAAAGACAAGAAAGGTAAAAAATAAAGGATGGAAAACAGCTGTTCCAGGAAATAGCTCACAGGAAAAGGAAATCTGCAGCAATAAAAACTTCTGTTCACATGGAATCAAGTGGAAGGCACGCAGCACAAGAAAAAGAAAGACATGTACAATGGTAGAGTCACCAAGACTTGACAATCATAAATCTTCATGCACCCCAGCATCTTGTTGAAATAAAGAGAAGCAATTAGAATGTTCAGATATATTGGCAAACCCACAATCCTGGCCAGAAATATTAATACATTCTAAAATTGACAGATTAAATTGAACCATTAAGTCAGCCCACTGAGAATTTGACTAACTCATCTGGCTCTGACAATAGACATAATTAGGGAACATGCTTTCTTCCCTGTGGAAAGAAATAAATAACATTTTTAGAAATCTTTAAGATACAATAGAAGTAAATCATGTTCATCACACCCTAGGAGAAAAATAAATTGTTAAAGTAGAAATAATAAAGACCACAATATCTGGTCAGATATAATGAAATTAGAAGTAACAGGGACAGATCAAAAATAATATCCTTGTGGAGTTTATAAATTAGACTTCTGAATAACTTGTATTAAAAGGAAATGGAAATTGAAATTATAGGTATTTTAGAGAAGAACAATGAGTAACTACAAATCAAAACTGTAGGATTTGACTAAAGCAGTAGTTACAGGAATATTTATGTCCTTAAATGCATATATTAGAATATATAAAAGATTGGCAATAAATAACAACCAAGAAAAACATAATATAAGTTTGTGTAAAGAAGGAGGAAGCAATTGTCAGCATTTAAATCAGAAACTAATTATATAGAAAACTATCATAATGCATAGACCTTAATAATAAACCAAAAGCTCATTCACTATGAAGATCAACAAATATGCACAGCTTCAAAAGTCTGATATAGAGAGAAAAAGAAAAAGGACATTAAGGTCAAGAAAACAATGCTTCAAAAATCTTTTGAAATTAAAGGAGAATATTATGTGGAATATTTTACATTTGAAAATCTAAATTTTCCAGGAATATTATTAAAATTGACTCAGGAAATAGAGCCAGTAAACAAGGCAGAAATGTGGCACATCTACTCCTAAAATCCAAATCTGGGTCAGGAACTCAACCAAATGGGCATAAATCCTGACCACACCACTTAATAGAGATATGACTTCAGGCAAGTTTTTCAACTTCTCTGGGTCTCAGTTTCTCCTTAGTAAAGTGAGGTAATGATAGTAAGTGCTATCCATGATTATTGTGAGGATTAAATGAATTCTACCTATAAAGCATTTAGACTAGTACTTGGCACAGAGTAAATGATCTATGATCATATCACCACCATCTTGTATCATCATGTCATCACCGTGATCATCACCATGATCAATCACCATCACTGTCATCACCACCACTATCATTATCATTTTGAGCACCATCACCATCATCACCACCATCACCATCATCACCACCATCACCATCATAGCCATCATGGTCATTATCACCAACACCACCATCACCATCACATCATCAGTGTCTTCACCATCACCATTATCATCGTCACCATCACCACGACTACCATCACCATTATCACCACGATCAACACCATCACCATCAACACTGTCACTGTCATCAGATGGTTTGACAGTTGACATTTACCAAATCTTCTAGAAGAGACCATTTATGTGTTATTTAAACAGTTTTGGACCTAAGAAAAAGACATAATGTTTTTGAACTCAACCCTATGAAGCTGACATTACCTTGATACCAGAAAGGAACCGGCAGCACAGAATCAGAGAAAGCCTATCAGAGCTCTCCTGTGAAAATGGGTAAGAAATATAGCAAACACAAATTCAGCAGATGAGTTCCTGTGTCCCTCTTCAGTCACAAGAGTGCCAGGAGGCCTCCATTACCCTGAGGTATTGACTGTTTCACACTCCCCTCCCCCACACTGCCTGGCTAAGCAGGAGGCTCCGAGATTATGTGTTGGGGAGATGTGAGACTGGTGGCTTCTGACCCGAGACTGAGGACAAGAGTGCTCTCTGAAAGCAGGATATTCTAGGTAAGGGAAGTAAAAACCTATGGTGCTTACCTCCACTGCACTGTAAGCAGCTCAAAAGAGGTATGACTTGTTACTCCTCTGTGTCATTTACAGCCTAGCAAGGGAAGAGGTGTATTTGGTGTATACACACCTGTCTAGCAGAGACTTACTGTTACTCATAAAATGTGAACAAATGTCATTATCTGACTGGGTATTTGAAAGCATTGGAAATCACTCTAGGTAATAACTCAGTGCCCAGTGCGTCAGGCTCAGGTTTCAGTCTGAAGCCAAGCTTTTGTTGGCCCTGGGTGATGTGTAAATCATCTCGGAATAGAGGAGGTATTTGGGAGTGCCAGCTGAGGGGAACCTTCCCATCATAATGGCCACAGGCACTGGTTATGTGTTTTATTTCCATCACTGTGGACTCACAGCTATGCACACATGTTGCTGAGCTCCATCTGAGCTGTCTATGCATCGATACTCAGTGTCGCCACTCTCCTCTGTGCCTGTTCTTCTGTCTCCCCCGTGTCTCTGGCCAACCTCATTGCAGTCTGAGACACAACCTGACCTCTCCTTGGGTGTCTCATTTGAATTTCATCTTTGATTATTCATTGTCGTTCAGCTCTTTGAATACCCCTGGACACTCTATCCTTGGAGTAAATAAGGTTTTTAAGAAGCTTTGGACTTTTTAATGATTTAAAGGATGTTTCATGGTGCCTGGGTGGCTCAGTCAGTTAGGCCTCTGACTCTTGATTTTGGCTCAGGTCACGATCTCAGGGATGTGAGATCGAGCCGTGCACTAGTCTTGGCACTCAGTGGGGAGTGTGCTTGAGATTCTCCCTCTCTCTCTCTCTCTCTCTCTCTCTCTCTCTCTCTCAAAAATGAATGAATCTCTAAAAATTAACAATAAAAAATAAAGGATGTCTCAGAGAGGCATGCAGTTATTATAAATGCTTTTATCTACCCACAACCTGTCAGTGGCAGAATTGTAACATAATGTTTTACATGATCATAGGAAGAAGCTTGCATGTTCATCAGCTTGGGCATGAATGTGAAGACCATGGTCCCCGAAATCTTGGGGAAGCTAAGTAAACATTTAGCTAGTGATTGCTGAAAGAAGTTGAATCTGGTGGGATTGTCCTGGGGAGGGCAAGGACTCAGTGTGTCCTAAGCGAGCAGGAGTAAGGATGGGCCAGGAAGTCCTCCAGGGCATCAGATGAGGCTGCTCCTCCCGGGAAGAGGCCCGTCCCAGGCATCATCATGCCATTGCATAGGAGAGTCAGAAAAAATGATTTTGCTTTCACAAGGACCTGGTGCTTGTAGCAATTTTCATGAATCAGCAAGGTTCAGACACAATTGCACTTTTCTCTGGACCTATTTTTGGTTTTAGCTCAATTTTCATTTCTTGAAAGGGAGTGAAGAATGAAGTCCTCATTACGTTAAGTCCTAATGAAGCCCAAAGTACTCCTGATGGCTTTCCAGAATAATGGAAACTACCCCCACACTAACCTGTCCCTTTTTGTTTCCCTGGTAGAACGTCCATTCTGGGGATCTCCTTCGGAGCAGCATTTCTCTTGCTTGCCTTCATCCTCTTCATCTGCTTTGCTGGACAGCTTTTGGTAGGTACTTCAAATACAGAAGTTCTTTGAAAACTGTGCTCATTGAAGGAAAACTGGTTTCTTGCTTGAAGCAGGGGAGCTTGTTGATATACCATTTCAGGAGCTCACCAATCCCAGTAAATGGCCTGCACGCTTCATGTCAGCGGCCCACAATATCAACTGAGGCAGCTCACGTACTGCCAAGACACTAATTTGAGGATTATCTGAAGTGTTGGCTGTCACACCATGAAACTATATTCATGTTTATTTATTTCTGTCACCACTTTGTATCATCTCTGACTTTTCAGAGTATTTATAGCAGCAAACACTAGTATAAGAGGGGGATTTTTCTGTACAGGGGAATTAAAATTTAAACTAAATATGTCTTTTATATCTACTTTCAAGATGCAAAATTTTGGAATATATGAAAATAGCAAATGTAAAAATAGATTTTGTTAGTGTTTTAATTTAAACCAATCATTGCAAGCTGTTATTGTTCAAGTGCTAGTTCAGGATGTAAGAATCAAATCTAAGTGGATTCTTGAGTCGAAATCAAGTGGCTCCATGAGAGTAGCATAAGAAAGCCAACAATGAGACAGAAGTCCAAAAAGTCAGTGGATTATCCTGTGAGGAATCAAGAGAGACCACTCTGAGCCAGGTCCCAAACATCAGGTGCATTCTAGTCTGATATGTAGAACTCTTTTAGCCAAAAAGTGTTAAGATTTCAGAATATGTCTCTACCTCTCAACAATGGACACTCTATACCATCTCTGCCGCATATCTTTGCACACTGATGGGATGGGGAGGGTTCTTTGCTAGATCATAATTTAGGGGTTTCAAATTGGATTGGAAACTCTTCCCAAAGTGGCACTATGGTTTCTGACTTTCTGGAATGCACACGTGATATCTCAAGTTTCTTCACATCCCCTGAAAACTATAGGTTGTAAATACTGCCCCATGGGAATCTTTGTCAAGTTTCTAACATGCTTAACTACAAAGAAGTCTGGTTTTCCATGTTCACATTTTCCTTACATGGAAAAGTGCACGGGGTCCCCCGTTCTGTGTTCCTGGCCCCCAGAAGGCTTCGGTAGCCCATTTCTCGGGTGTCAGAACAAGAACTATCCTTCATGGTCCCATTGGAAATCCAAGCCTCGTTCTACTTACAGCAGTTTCTATCATTGTGCCTAAATGGTCCCATTTCTCATTTGCATTCTGAGGAATCCAGTCTTCAGGGTGGGGGAACATAGTGTGGTTTTAAGGTTTCAAACTTTTTCTTTCCACTAAATTGCCATTGAAAATACACAGAGAAGGGGTGTGGGGGCTGGAAAGAGAATCTGCAGAGCAACTTTCCTGCCTTTGAAAGAATGCTCTTGCTCTTATGTAATGTCTCTACTCTCATCCTGGGTATAATCCAACCAGCCTCTCATGCTCCTCATCTCTCCCAGGCCCACCTGTATGGTGCTGCGGGGGTGTCAGAATCCCACACCCACAGTACTTGGTTCCTCCTTTCTCCAGGGGCTTCCGAAGACCCTGACACCCCCATACCAGATGTTAGGGAGTCCATAACTCTGTGTTATCTTACAGAAAAATTTCAATGCTAGGAATGAACGGGTACCTGCCTCCTCCTTGAAAGAAGGCTACATTTTGCCAAAGTGGTCAAGATGGCTAGGCTTGAGGACATCTATCTTTCTGCACTTGAATTAGTAGGATCAGTGATTAAGTCTCCCCCCACCCCCACCCGTGACCAGTGTAATCCTTGGTCAAGAGGAAATCCTGGTAAAATTCAAGAAGGGATTCTTCTCATTCTTGTAAGAAATTCATTGTCTGTTTAAAGGATTCTATAAGGACTTTTTTAGAGCCATCAACATCAAACAAATTAAAGCACAACCAATGTAAAAAGGGTTTCTATTCTACCCTCCAAATTCTGTCAAAAGTGCTGTGTGTCACAAATAATCTTAATGGTCATGGAGAACTATTGCTCATCCCATGGCCTCCCGAAAACCTACAAATTGTAGGAAGTGTTCCTATAATTTCATTTATTTTTGGATTAAATACTGAGTTTCTGAAAGTATACTTAATATCCCAGAAATATTAATACCCTTCATATCCTTTCATTAACATATGTTAACTTAATGCTAGAGGCAAGATTGATGCCAATATTCAAGTAAAATCCTTTGCTAAAGGGGTTTGAGTAAAGGTAAGCCTGATGGAGAATTTTCCCCCAAGAGAGATGCCCAGCTCTGGGGAGGGCTGTCACTTCGGCCAGTTTCCACTTCCAGTCATTTAGGGGAAAAGTTAGGGAAGGTGGCAGACTGTGTGTGGAGAGTTACCAGCAGGTGAGCTGGGTTTGATTTAAAACAAAACAACAAAAAAGTAGAGCCCCATTAAAATGGGCAAAAAATAAGAGTGATCATGAAATGCAGGTAATTTTTTTTCCTTTTGCTAGAAAGATCAGACAGATACATGTTCAGTGTGAGAAAAAAGTCAGGGAATATATTTATTACATTTGCAATGAGCAGCCCAGAGCAGCCCTCTGTCTGGCCCCGCCCCAGCACCACTCCTCCGCACCCCCTGCCCTAGAGGCTCCCCGGAAGCACCACCCTCCACCTCATGTTGCCTACTTCACCATGTAGGTGGGCCCCACAACTGTTGCCTTTTAGAAACTCTCAGAAACCCACCAGCCCCTGCAATGGGCCCTTCCTCAAGCTCTGTGGGGTTTAGGATCTGTGCTGTATAATTTAACACGTGATTATATAACAACTTATCTGACTCCCCCTCTTTTTTTTTTAGTTGAGTGTGACTGTTGTTTCCCCTTACATAGAGTGGGTTTCCTGAGATAAGAATTATTTCCCACACTGGCTTTCTGTCCCCCAGCGAAGCCAGCAGAATGCCACCCACGGAAATATGTTTCATAAGCAGGCACTGAGGAGACACTGCCGGACTCATGTCATCTCGGTGAGGCTTGCCTCCCCTGAGACCACTCATCCGCTCCACGCGGCCACTCCCCTGCCTCCCCAGCACCATCGCTCCGGCAGCTAGGGGACCCCAAGTGGCACAGGAATCTTCTTCAAGTGCCCTGGCATGAGCCCAGGTCCTGCAGGTGGACAGATGCGTGCAGTGCTCGTGAGTGGGCGACCCTTGTGGCACCGCGATGACATGCCTCTCACACGTGCTATGATTCTTGACTCGGATCTGCTCCGACTTGTCTCCTGCCCTTGCCTAACCAGCTTGTCAGAACCCACCGTTGTCACCACCCCCATCCCTTGTGCCTGCTGGTGGGGCTTCCCCTTTTGTATTCTCATCTGTGATCTCTTCGAGGGCAAGAGCGCCCGTGAGTTCACTGCAACCCCGTTTTGTTCATGGTCGTCCTTCAGGCACTTGAGATACAAGATAAATACTTCACCTCAGGAAGTGTGACGAAATGCTGGGTTGCTGCACAGAAACGTCTGGCTCTCATCCTTCCCGGAGTCGGCTTCTTCAGAGCGCATGGCTCCTGGCCTACACCTTCCTGAGGTTAACATTTCAGAATGGCAGACCCTGAGAGCCAACAGGAAACTCCGAGATGACCTTGTTTGGCCCCACAGTTTGTGGATGAGAGATGCCCAGCTCTGGGCGGGGGGGGGGGGGGGGGGAAGCTGTGCCCTTTGGCCAGTTTCCACTTCCAGTCATGTAGGGGAAAAGTTAGGGAAGGTGCCAGACTGTGTGTGGAGAGAGTCACCAGCAGGTGAATGCCAGCACTAGGAGGGGACGTCCACGTTCATGGCCGTGGGCACACATGGCACAGAGGTTGCCTTGAAGGGACAGCTAAGCCATCCACTGGTCAGAATCACATGGGAAAGTCAAGACCACGTCACAGAGAATCGCATTTGTATTTCCTGCTGGCCGAGTTTCCTGATACACAGTATTCAGCCGTTGGCCTAGTTTATTTTAAAACTGGAGTTTGGGGAATGTGTACAGCTTCATCTTAAAAGACATTTGGTAAATGGGGAAAAAGTAAAGTTATGAGTGAATTTAGACTCTAAACTATTCTGCTAAGAAAGTACGTCCATAATAATACTTTGCAAAATGTTTTCACATCTAGGAGAATCTTTCAAATTTGAAAATCTGTTATTTTACTTGATGACCGAAACAATCCAGTTTATCTAAGTAGAAACTAAAACGTAGAATAAGAGATTCAAGCTTACATTGTCATTACAGTCAGCAATGAAAGTTGTGACACTTGTCCTCATACTAGTAGTAATAATAACTACATGATCACTGCCAGACTTAACACTAAATGACCTGAGTGGACGTACATCTCTGTAACAAATACAGAGAGTGATTCTAACCAAAAATACCATCAAGAAAAGCACCCCCAAAGCATCTTTTAGAACAAGGATGCCAGATACAGTAAATGAAAATGCTAACACACATCAGAAGAGATTTTTCTTTCAATGTGATTATCATAGGCTTTGTGTAGCAGAGGTTCTATGATGCCTGCCCATCGACCCCGTTCCCAGCAGAGATTAAAGCACCAACCTCAGGTCTGTCCTGTGGAAGGAAAGTAGGTCACACACTGGCTGATAGGAGAGCTTTCTACCCCACAGCAGTGTTTTTCCCTTGAAGTCTATTTTCTCCAATATCGATATAATTTTGCCAACCTTATTTTGTGCTTTCCCACTGTCCTTTCCTTCCTTCTTTTTATTCAGCTTTTCCTTGTCAATGTTCTGGTAAACAACATCCAACTGCATGTTATTTCCTCTGATCTAGCAGTCTCTCTCTTTTACCTGATAAGTGTAACACATTTATGTGTACTATAATTACGACTAGTCTTACTTTGCTTTTTCTTTAATCCATCATGTATCTTCTTTGCTGCTACTTATTTTCCCCCTATCCTGTATTGTCTTAGATCCATGGAATTTATTTGTTCTCCTTTATTCCCTCTAGTGACTTGGAAGTTTTCTATCCTAGTATTTTTTTTTACTAATCACCTTAAAACGTTTAATGTACCCATGGCTAATGGAGCTTAGTAATATCTTCATCTTGTTGATGAAGAACAGTGTGTTCTAAATCTGATCATTCCGTCCTCTATTTCATTCTTGAATATAGAAGAGGGAATAAGATGATCAGATTCTTGAAATTGGAAACTGCATAATTATGCTGAAGAAAGTAAAGTGAGAGCTGAGTTGATAAGCTATAAAAGAGCACAGAAAGATGAACAGTGTTGGATGATTTTTTTTTAATTTAAGCTGTTCTTGTTATTTTCATTGTTGTCAGTATTTTTACTGTATGTCGATATCTCACCTTTCTTCCTTCCCCAGAATTCAGTCTCCATATTCCCAAAGGATTGTTCCTGTTCTTAATCCTTTCAGTGAGAGCCCGTGCATAATGTACTCAGCTTTTGTATTTAAAAAATGGTCTGTGTTTTCTTCATTGAGTAGTCATTTGTGATAATTTTTCTATTGTGAAAACATGAGTCCATATTTTCCACGGAGAAATCTATAGCATAATGGCTATTTCTTGGCTTTCGGTAATGTGTCTTCTCTCTGGTTGTTTGTAGATTTGCTTTTTGTCAGTCAGGGGCCAGAGACTCCTTGTGCTGAGGCACAGTTTTGCTTTCCTTTCCCTGTCTGGGAGTCAGGATGTCACACCAGCCACAGAGCTCGTGTTTTCCTCCAGGTCTGCAAAGCCACTGGTCTGTAGCTCCATGTATTCTGCTTCTTTCTTGGTCTTTCTGTTCCCTTTTTCTCAAACTTTCATTGCAAATGTCTAGACTCTTTTCATTGTACCTTCTGTACCTCAAGGTTTCTTTAAACTTTTGCATCCCTGTCTTTCTGTACTATTCTGCGAGCTGTTTCTTCAGAGCTATCCCACTCTTTTTAGCACAACTACTGAGTTTTTCAATATCTGCATTTTTATCTCTTGAGAGTCTTTGCGGATCGTTTTAAAAATGAAACTGTTATTTTCTCCTAAAGGCTCATTCATTATGTGCTCTAATCCATCCTTGATTATTTTAATGTTATTTTGTAGGCTGTTGCAGATTGATATGATATATGAAGATCTTGTGGTGCTAATTCTACTTTCTGTTGTATCTGTTGATTCTTCCTCTTATGGCCCATAGTCCTATGTAGTTCCTAATTTCATATTTACTCTGAGGTCATGTTTGGTGGGACTTATCCTTCAACAACTAGCAGGACCTCCAAGGACTTTCTCTGGTCTTTGACCCAGTGAATAACCCCTCAACTTGAGGTTCCTATTGTGAAGATATAACATAATTTCAAACTCATCACCCATATTTAGAGTTAGAATTTATCTAAGTTTATTGGAAGTTTATTGATACTTCCTGAACTAGTGCATGGAGTTTTTCTAGACATCACATGGAGGGAACAGTATTCTGAGGCTTCTGGGATTTGTTTGTTTGTTCTTTTTGTTGAAGTATAATTAACATACAGTGTTGTATTAGTTTTAGGTGTACTATATAATGAGTCAACAATTCTATACATCACTCAGTGCTCATATGATCCAGGAATTCCACTATTGAGTATTTACCCAAAGCAAATGAAAACACTAGTTTGAAAAGATATATGCACCCCTGAGTCTTTTACTTTTATTCAGGGATCTTGGTCTCAGCTGCCTACCCTTTGCAAGCCCAGGACGGCATCTACATTCCTCCTTTGAGATCAGAAGCCCACCCCTTAGGTGTTATAGCTTATGTCCAGTTCTAGTACACTCCTAGGCCAACCCCACAATCTCAGTCCCTGTAGTGGTGAACTCCTTCTTGGTTTCTGACTGTTGGAAATTCCTCTTTGAAGAGTAAGTGGCTGATACATATTAATATAGGATCATTAAGCTAAAGATAAGATAAAGAACATACTGAGCAAAGCTCTGTTGAGTCCCTACCCTTTGCTCAGCACTGTGCTGCTTCGGGAATACAAAGAGGGGTGTGATATGGTCACCGTCCCCAGCCAGCTCTCCATGTTCCCAGAGACAAGTGCATCATCAAAGATAAGGCAGTGTGGGCACGCTGTGAGTACCGCTCAGTGGATGGACGGCCAAGGAATGCGCTTTACTCAGGGCTTATGAAAAAACGTGGATTTCTAAAATATGATTGACTGAAATAAAGAAGCTTTTCTGTAGGAAATTCAAGTACAATTAAAGAATCAAAGGACACACGGCAGTCTCTGTGGCACTAAAGATTACAAGTAATTATTGCTGCAGCTGCTTGCTGCCATTCAAAAAGACAGTCCTTGGGGAATTAAACGCCAAAGTAGGTGTTCCTTTAGGCACGTACACAAAAATGCATGTTTATATGATAAATGTCACTATTTTTTTAGGCAAGATTTTAAGATGAGTTTTGTTTTCCTAATAATAAAACTTTACTTCCCATTATATTCATAGCTTTTCTAAATGATTTTCATTGTATTAGACTTCACTTAATAGCAACATCTATTTCTTTTCAGGTAACTTATTTTATTTTTTAAAAGGACACTGGGGCTCCTGCGTGACTCAGTCAGTTGTTAAGTATCTGACTCTTGCTTTCAGCTCAGGTCATGAGCTTAGGGTTATGAGATGAAGCCTCACACTGGGCTCCACACTGTGTGTGGAACTTGCTTAGGATTCTCTCTCTCTCCCCTTGTGCTCCTCCCCCCCCCCGCTGCATACGCATGCGTACCCATATGCTCTCTCTAAAAATAAAAATAATACATAATAAATGTGAAAGGATACTAATGAAATTGTTAATGCAATCTGCTGCTATAATTATTACGTTAAATTAGGAGGAATTTGAGAGTGAGAGATTACCCGTTGTTTCCAGGGCAAGAGGTTCAAATTAAGGAAGTCGGGGGGAGGAAGGAAGGAAGAGGAGGAATTTTTTTTTCGTGTTGTTTCTCCTTTAATCCAAACACAGTATGTGAATGTTTTATTTTTCTGAGGAGAATCTTCTGCCTGGATGGAGAACATTGACATCCATCCACACCCTGGTTAGCAGACTGCACTGGTCATTGTCCCCAGCCCCGAGGCCACAGTAGCCTTTCCATATAAGTTTATATTCCTTTACCTTCCACATCTACCATTGCAGGAGTACCAGTTCCACATCTCTCAGTGGACACAGGTGGCATTAACAAGCAAGTGCATTTCTGGAAGGCCCATAGTGATTTCACTATGTTTAGGAGGCCTACGTGCATTGCATCAGAGAGACCCACTGAAGGTCAAGAAAGGGAGGGCGCGGATTTGACTGGAAGGATGCCAGTCCCTAAACTGGAGATCACGTAGAGGAACAGACCTGGGCTCTCATTTTCTTCTGAAGAGCACCTTCTGAATAAAATATTTGAGGCGATGGTATGGTTTATGATGGTTCATTGGGATGCTGCAAGTTTTGATAAACTTATTTTTCCAATAGAGACTTTACTTGAATACTGAACCCAAAATAGAAGAAACTGAGCTAAATGATCACACCAGGATCGAGGCAGTGCTTTTTACTCCGAGCTGCAGTAGAATCAGTGGTCTCCTTTTCCTTAATCAGGTCCTTCTGCTTTGAGACCGAGGTCTCTTCCCTCCTTTGCTCCCACGAACATCTTCACCTTCCTCCTCCTCTCTTTGAATTATGGTTGAGGACGCATGTCCTTGTTGCCAGCTTACCAAATCTCACATTTGAGACAGTTCTCTTCCCTTGGTCTCTACTTGGTGACAGGAATGAAGAACGGAGGCAGGTTGCCTGGAGGAAACACTGTAGTGAAAATGGTGGAAAATGAAGGGGTTTTTGTTCATATTGAGGAAGTGAGATTTTTAGTCCCGAAAATGTCTCTGAGAAGTATTATGTTTACTTCAAAAATGTATCAAGAAGCAAGGCTTTGAAGTCCCACGCTGGTGCCTGATGGAGCTCATTTAGTTTCTTACAAGACCGAGGACCCAGGCATTATTACCCCATTTTAGAGATGAGGAAGCTGAAACCACGGAGGGTAGTTAACCCGCAGAATGTCTCTCAGGTGTGGGGGCTTGATCCTTGGCCCCTGGGCTGGTTCTTACTGTCCTAACCACCTGTCATCCTGGGTTGTAGGGTCTCATACGCGGTGCCTGGGTGGCTCAGTCGGTTAAGCATTTGCCTTCGGCTCAGGTCATGATTCCGGAGTCCCAGGATTGAGCCCCATCTTGGGCTCCCTGCTCGGCAGGAAGCCTGCTTCTCCCTCTCCCGCTCCCCCTGCTTGTGTTCCCTCTCCAGCTGTATTTCTCTCTGCCAAATAAATAAATTAAATATTTTTTAAAATAAGTAAAAATAAAAATTTGGAAAAGAGCCTCTCCGAGTGGAAGGAACCCCCCACCCCACCCCGCAGGCTGAGGTAAAGCCGTCAGCACAGCGCCTGTTCGGGTCCAGTTGTATTCTTACAATGAGCTTTCTGCTGATCTGTTTTCCACATGGATCCACTGAGGGAGGGTAACTGCTTTATCATCGCTGTGATCTCAGGCCCAACACATCCCCCAGCATGGTTTAATTAACGGACACATTTTTCCTTTACCAGAGATTTAAAAAAAAAAAAAAAGGCCTATTTAAAAGGACATGCAAGCACGCTCTACATTTAACAAAGAAATTTAACTAATTTGTTCTTTATTTGTAACAATGATGCCAAAATAATTTTAATAAGGTTTGTGACCTGGTCTGGGCCTCCCGGGTGGGGAACAGAGCCTGCTTGTGTGCTCTGGGAAGAATACCGAGGCCTCTGGTGGTTAAAACTCACAAAGAAACTCGAGAGACGATGTAAAGCAGCAATGCATTTCCTTTCTGTCTCCTCCCAGCAATGCAGCAAGAAAGCCTCGGCCTCTCTCCTGTGGCTGCTGAAGTCGTCGGGCATCATCGCGGACCGGCCCTGGCCGCGGGTCTCCCTCACCGTCCTCACCACGGCCATCATTCTGACCATGGCCGTGTTCAACATGGTGAGTCAGGGCTCCCGCCAGGCACGGCCCCCTTGGCCTTTGGTGCCAGGCTCGTTGGGATTCTCCCACCTTGGGCGTAGCCCTGCAGGGACACGGTCCTGCCTGTTCATGTGAGCCTCCAGCTGCAGCGCCTGCAGCTTCCCACCTCCCTGCTGGCCACGGGGACGACGCTGCATGTCCGCAGGGTCATCACGAAAGACCACAGAACCACCTCGACGCAGGGAGGGTGGCGGGAGAGGCATCCTGCTCTGGAGCCTGAAAGGCCCCATCGCAAACATTAGTTGCCCACGTCTCCAGCTGGGCGATTTTTCAGGGTGTTCATTAAACTTCCACAGGCTCCATTTCCACTTCTGGGACCCGGAGTGAATGATGGAGAAAGAATTCTTGAGACACTGTAGGTGCAAAAAGGTGCCTTTCCCATAGCACGGGGACAGGACGCATGGGCAGGAAGAGCTGCACCAGCGTTGTGAGGAGTGACTGATTCTAGACTTTTTAGTTAGTGGGGCTTAGGGATAGCATCAATCCTAAGGCATTTGGAGGCAAGGCTTCGAGGACCTAGAGGGGCTAGCTGTTGCTAAGACAAGGTAATTTACTAGCGTCTAGTAGAACCTAAGGCTCGAGACCCTTCAGATGTAGATCGTGGGCCCTATGCTTGGATGGTAATTGCTCACATAGATCTTGAGGGGTGTTTACAGTTATGAGAGGGAAGTTATGCTAATGAGAGCAAAGCTGTAGTGGAAAAACATGACAGGAATTCCTGGGGGAGCTGTTACAGTGTGTGTGCCTCCGAAGTCCTGCCTGGAGACGTTGAGCCTTGGCATAGTCTGTCTTTGTTTCTTTCACTCCCCTTGTTACCACATTTACGATGGTACCAAGTGGTTGGTGACTATTGAACCAGTGTTGTCCGTTACTATACCAGGGTTCCCACCACAGCTCTGTCCTTCGAAAGACACATGTCACTAATCCATGCATCCTTATTATTATTAATCATCCTTATTATTCTGACATTAGTCGCCATCAACCATAAGGTGTGAAGATATTTCCTATTTTGGATGTTTTACTGGTGTTGGAACTACAGAGTGTCATGTTCAGTCCTTGTGTTCCACAAGCAGAAAATCAAGTTGAGGAGGTAGACTATATATATTAAATAATAAAGACATAGTTCTTGCCGATTAGCTTTCATTTGGCATAAAAAGATCTATCGAGCTAAATATGCGCCTGATGCATTGCTACATGCTAGAACCCAGAGCCTGTTCCCTGCCTCTGGGAGTTCATGGTGAAATCCGGGAGACTGGCACCTGGGTAAGCCCATCATGTGTTTCCCAGCCAGCAACAGAGACGTGTGGAGAGCTGACAAGGAGGGAGGGCAGGGCTGACTGCACTGAAGTCTAGAGGATGGGTAGAAGGAGCTCAGCAGAGCTGGAGGAGAGCTGAGGAAGAGGCATCTGGGACTCGATTGAGAGCAGATGTTTGTATTAAGAAGTAGTGAAGGGGCTGGGCTGAAGGGGACCTCAGATGTTTTCTTGGCATCTGTCCTGCCATTATTCCAAAGAACATGCCGTTCCTTTTATGATACACGTGGAGATTCAGGTGAGGTGATGCCAGGAGAAAGCAGAGCGGGGATAGCCTCCTCATCTGCTTCACTCTGCCTAAGTGGTCTATCTGAAGGAGCCCTGGAATGGGGGATGCCCTTGGCCATGTAAAACCGGGATTTATCACCTAATGTTTTAAAGATAGAACCTACATGGGAAACAGATCTGATTGCGTTTCATAGAGAATATTCAGTGAGACTGAGGGCTGGTCACTGTCAGTGCTGGCGGAGCTGAGCACTTAGGAGCAGACTCTCTATATGTATGTACGTGTATATGTAGACTGTGTTTCCTTTGGAGAAAAATATACAGCCTCAGGACCAGAAATACATCTCCCAGCATTGGATTTTCTTTTTCACAGAGAAAGGAATTTGTTGCCAACTGAGGTAGAGGGTCTGGGGAACGCACGTCAGGGGTATGATGGGTGACCCTCGAGAGAGAAATGAAGCAAGGCATGGCTCCCGGTCCTGATCTGCCTCCTGCAGCCGAGGCTGTGGGCGAGCAGGAAGCCCGATGACCTTTTTCTGTCCATCATTTGTACTGATATCTGGGGCTGTGAAATTAGTGGGTCTTCTCCATGCAGACACTCCCTTCATATTTACGATTTCAAAGAAACATCATAAAACGGTATGAAAGCCGACATTAGGGAGAGAGAGGAAATCATTTTCCCTGGTTGTAAAGCTTTCTTATTAATCACAGAAGGGGAAGGACTTTACACCAAGATGTGGGTTTTGCCCACATCTGAAGATTTTCAGAGGCATGCTGTCCAGCTGCTCGGACCCCTGTCCGCTAAGTTATGATTGTGGGGGACCGACGCAGGGTCCCATGCCATGGGCCACACTAATGAAACATTCAGAGGCTGAGCACCAGTGGGTGCTCTGCAGGGGAGGCGGACCCCCAGGATCACCCACTCACTCTCGGGCAAGAAGACCCCTTCCGCTGGGACACAGGTGCCCTCCGGGATTGACCTAGGCGCTATTAAATGATCTTGGCCTGATTTCTGTGCCTTTTATCCTAACCCTGCTTCAACCCCCATCCTGGGGAGCCTTCTGCTTAATTCAGCATAGCTTTTTAAACGTATTCAGTGCTTCCTTTGTGAACACAACACAATTGACTGAGCCCTGCTCCTAAGTTGTGGCTTTGCTATTTTTTAGCCCTCATTAGCCCAGTGAGGCGGATCCAGACCTTGGACTCACATTCGTGTGTGTGTGCTGGGGGAGAGCTGCCTGCTCTGCTCAAGTCACCGGGAAGGATATTTAATTTTCCATCAAAAAAATGTTTCCATTGAAGGTCACAGCCTCACTCCGGTCCTCTTGCAAAGCTCTTGTGATTTTTAAGTGTTCTCTTTGAGATAGAGCAAAAATGCATTCCTTTTGTTCCTTTTCTTTCTTTTCTTTCTGTTTTCAATGTTCCTTAGTTTACTCTTGGGTAAGATAAGCATGCTGCAAGATTTATCCTTCTAGCCATCTTGCATGTGCCGCTGAGTGGCACTGAATACGTTCACACTGTTGTGCATCCGCCGCAATGATTCCCAGAACTTTTTCATCATCCCAAACAGAAACTCCGTGCCCATGAACCACTAACCGCCCACCACCTGCTCCCCCAGGCCCTGGTACCCCCCACCCTCCCGACCCGGCATTTGCCTGGTCTAGACGCCTCGTGCACGGGGGATTGCCCGATGTGTGTGTTCTTGGGTGTGATTGGGGTCACGGAGCATGTTTTCCATGTTCTTGTTCTCCACGATGCACAGTCCCTCCCCAACAGGGGAGCCCTCGCTTCGCCCTGACGTCTTCCTGCAGCAGAAGGCAGCCCTCCTGAACGTGTCTCTGGTGTCAGCGGCCAGCACGTTCTCGACCTCAGCAGAGGGTGCTGTATGGCAGAGACGGGAGGCCGGGGCTGCCTGCTGTCACCCTCCGCCCGAGCCCGTGGGCGTGGCTCTCCCACAACCGTCTCCACGCGCATTGCTGGTGGCTCACGTTGATTCCAACCCTGAAATCCCACCGCCCGAATGAGAGAACAAATACCTTTACGAGAGCTCACTATCTTCATTTGCTCAGGATTACCTTTCTTTCCAATTAGGACCCCTTTCCGACAGTCCTTACTCAGAGCACTTAACGTCTCCGCTTCCTATCCGTCATGATCCTGAATTGCCAAGCACTCACAAATAGGCACACGAATGCTGACACCCATTACTGCCTTTGGCCACACAATTTCTTATAATCGAAAAGTCCATGGACCCAGTGTTTGAAGCAAGACGGTGAAGACATTGCAAAAAATATTTTAAAAATCTGAAGGCTCTGATTTCTTGGTAGAGAGTTGAACATCCGTATGCGAGGTGTTGTCGACCTCAGATGTAATTCTAACTAAGCTGTCTGCCCTGTGCTTTGTACATTTTGAATTTAATATTTAACAGAGGTGTTTCTGTTTTCTTTAATAT